>ONZH01000637.1:0-23689 GCA_900303285.1 Rhinella marina | reverse complement strand
AACTAAGGGATACGCAGTGTGGGTGCGCTCCTCAGATATCCAAGTAACATAAGAAACATAAAGAAATATAAGAACAATAAAAACAAAAAGGAAATGAAGTAGGTGCAATCAACGAGAATGTGTGATTCCCCGTCCCAATATACATAGTGTCCAGGTGGGTGCCGCCCTTCACCGGCATCACAAACATAAAAGCTTGGTTAGGTAGAATACCATTTGCTTTCTAACCATACACGCCATGCTGTGTGGAATTTGGATCTACTAGGTTGTTGTGAAGATAGCATTTTCTCATACAAACATGTAATATTTACTAAAGAGACCACTTCTGATATAGCTGGAGTCAGGGAGGACTTCCAATGTCGTGTAATAACTAGTTTAGTCGACATAAAGATATGTAACAGAATTGGTCTATGGGGTGGTGCTATGTCATCAATGGTAAGGAAGAGGAGTGCTAACTCCGGCGTCATTGTTAAGTTCTGTTTTAGAAGGTTTGTAGCCAATTTAAAAACAGAACTCCATAGTGGGATTATTTTAGGGCATGTCCACAGCACATGCAAAAGGGAGCCTCTGCATCCACATTGTCTCCAACATTCAGGAGACGTGCCTGGGTACATGATGTGGAGTCTGGTAGGCGTATAGTACCACCTCAACCAAGTCTTATAGACTGCTTCCTGATGTGTAACACATCGGAAGGTCTTCAGGACCATGTTAAACGCCAGATGCCATTGTTTATTGGAGAAAGTTCTCTGAAGGTCCAGTTCCCATTTATGTAAATGGGAAGGTTTAGTCCAATCTGGACTCTGGGACAACAAATTATAAAAGAAGGAGATGCCGCCTCTTTTAGGGAGTTTGTGATGTAGATATCTGAGGGCCGTCTCCGGAAGGTGCTGTGAATTACTGCTATTTTTCCCAAGGAAGGATCGAATCTGTAGGAATTTAAAAAAATCCTTATTGGGGACCTCAAAGGTGGTGTGAATATGCGGGAAGGATAACACATTATCTTGGTCCAGCATGTCATGGACAGTACTGATACCGCGCTGTAGCCAGGTTTCGATGTTTAAGTTAGGTATTAAGTCCATAAGGCAAGAGGTAGTAATACACATGGGGGGGACATTCCTTTTATCAGTAGAGCTGCTCAAATAGAAGTTCCAGGCATTAAATGAGGATTGTATCGCCATGTAGGGTGATGGTTTTAAATTCCTCCCCCATGCCATTTCCACCAGCGGAGAGCGAAGAGTAGAAACATCAAGTAGGTTCCTTTCCATATGTACCCAATGTTTGTCTAAGGAGTCCTGCCACCAATGAACCAACTGATCTAATATACTAGCATAATAGTAGTGTTTCAAATGTGGGATACCCAACCCTCCCTCCTTCTTATGAACAGTTAATAGTGAGTGTTTAAGTCTAGGGCGTTTAATTCCCATATAAATGCCATCATTTGTTGTCGTGCCTTTGTAAAGAATGATTCTGGAATATGAATAGGCAGAGTTCTAAAAAAGTATATTATCTTGGGCAGCAATAGCATCTTGTGTGCCGCTACTCTACCAAACCAGGAGATCAAAAACGATTTGAGGCCCATCATATCTTTTTGAACTGCAGTAAGAAGCGGAGGAAAGTTAGTTTGATACATCTTTGATGTTGGGTAAGTTAAGTTAATACCCAAATATTGTATGCATTCTGGCTGCCAATCAAGTGGAAAGTGAGTCTGTAAGAATGCCAGTTCTTCAGATGGGACATTAACGGCCAAACATTGTGATTTATCTATATTTAGTTTGTAGTACGATACACATCCGAATTGGTTCAAAAGATCAAATATCCTCGGGAGAGAAGAGGCAGGTTTAGTGCACGTAACTATAATATCATCTGCGAAGAGTGCAAGGCTGTGTGTTCTTGTACCCACTTCAATACCTGAGATGTCCGGGTCCCGACGGATTAATTCTGCCAAAGGCTCAATGGACAAAACGAAAAATAGGGGGGAAAGGGGACATCCCTGTCTAGTACCATTTGTCAGAGAGAACATAGAAGAGGTAGTGCTGTTGGTAAACACTTTAGCGCAAGGATTGGAGTATAAAGCCGAGATGGCTGAGTAAATTGGGCCAGAAAATCCAAATTTCCTGAGTACTGAAAAAGCGTAGAGCAGTTAATTCTATCGAACGCTTTCTCAGCGTCAAGAGTCAAGAACAATGATGGAGTATGGGATGTTTCTACCTTTTGTAGAAGGGAAAGAAGCCTCCTAGTATTATCAGGGGCCTGTCTCCCCGCCACAAAACCGGTTTGATCAATGGAAACCAAAGTAGGAACTATAGTCAGAAGTCTGTTTGCAAGTATCTTAGCATAAATCTTAACATCACAATTTAAAAGAGAGATCGGGCGATAACTCGTGGTCTGCAGGGGGGATTTGCCCGGTTTGGGAATAGTCACTATTAACGCTTCCAGCATCTCGGAAGGGAAAGAACCTGTCGTCATTGCTGTAGAAAATATAGATAATAAGTATGGAGAAAGAATGGGGGCAAATTTTTTATAATATAGGGAAAGAAAATCCGTCGGGACCTGGAGCTTTGTTATGAGGAATCGAATGGATCACTGCTTCTATTTCTTGTGGGGAAATAGGATGGTTAAGGGAGGCAAGTTGGTCCGTCGATAGGCATGGAAGACGTATTTTATCTAAGAATGTGTTGATATCACCCAGTGTAGGTTGGGGAATGTCTTGACTGTCCCTGAGATTATACAGCTCTGAGTAATAGTCTCTAAACGCATTGGCTATATCTTTAGGTGCCATCACTGGTCTCCCAGTAGTGGGATGGTGCAGGCAAGAGATCCTTGATTTCAAGCTTAATGCCTTAAGCCTTCTTGCTAGGAGAGCGCCAGATTTATTGTCTTGTGAGTAATATTGTAGTTAAAGACGCCTGATAGACTTCTCATATGAGTACATAAGAAGACTCCGTATATGTAATCTGGCTGCGGCAAGCTCTGATATATGGGTATCAGAGATATTTTGTTTATTAAGAGCCTCGAGTCTCTGAATGGTTTGTGTAGTGGTCTGAATATCTTTGTCACGTTGTTTCCGCCATATACTACTATGCTTAATCAATACTCCCCTCATATATGCCTTATGGCAGTTCCAGAGAGTATATGGTTGGATATCAGGGGTATCATTGATAAGAAAGAACTCCTTTAAGGATTTCTCTACATCTCCGCTGATGGACGGCAGTGAGAGAAGATATGTGTTAAGCCTCCAGATATAGTCTGAGGTTGAGGGAGGACCTTCACTAATAGTCAATGTGATAGGGGCATGGTCAGACCATTGGATAGTGCCGATGTCAGCTGTTGGGACATGCTCTATCAAAGACCTGCTAATCCAAAACATGTCTATACGGGAATATGTCTTATGAACTGATGAATAGTGGGTGAAGTCTTTCTCATTGACATGGAGGAGACGCCATATATCATAAAAGTCATGGGCCCATGCCAACTTCGCCACATGTGACCTGTGAGTCAAAGGACATGCTGTAGTATCCAGAGAGGGGTTGCAGATCGTGTTAAAGTCGCCACACATTATTACTTTGCCCTTCTGTATTTTTTGCAGTTTGCCTAGAAAGCGTTGCAAAAAACGCACTGTGTGCGAGTTGGGGGCGTAAATATTCGCAATTGTATATTCAGTGTTATTAATTAGACAATTGACAATCACATATCTGCTTTGAGGATCTATCCATGTTTGGTGGATTTGTGTGGCAATTGTCGATCCAAAAAGCTACAAGTACACCCCTTTTCTTTTTTGAAAAGGATGAGTGAATAATAAGAGGATAATCTTTGTGGCGAAGTTTGGGTGGGTTTGCTGTTGATATATGGGTCTCCTGTATGCACATTATATCGCATTTTTGGGCCTTCGCCTCCCTCCACATAGTAGCTCTTTTGAATGGGCTATTCAACCCTCTCACATTCATGGATAGACACTTAAGTACCATGTTTGGATTTAAGACGGAGGAGTAAAGCGATACATCTTACCATAGCATACAGATAACAAGGTTGAGCAGGTATCTCAAATGTTGTAGTTTTAGGACGGCACCCACCAGGGACGACAGTGTCACAACTCCCGCCTCTATCAAAAGATTCATTTCCTAAGAAAATAAAAAGGTTAAACAAAATGTACAAACATCTGATCAGCAACCAGACCATTACTACCCTCCGTCTGATTGCCGGTCGTACTGGGGGTGCAAACTTAAGACAGGTGAGTATAGTAAGTCAAGTTTGCAAGGACACCTCTAGCTTCTCCCTCACCATCAAGATAAGAGGAGTAGGGAAGTTAGAGTGTGAATTGAAATGTGGAGGACAAAAAATAGCTAACAGAAAGATGGGAAAAGAAGGGTCAAAGCCAGAAGGCCAAAGTGGAGACACAAAGGAGAGAGGACATCAATGTAGTGACAGTACATAGAAACATAACAGCTCCAATCGTGGAGTTGATTCTGTACCGCTCCTGGCAACACCAGCGTAACTGGTGACGTATTGGTAGGCCTAGGCTTGGAGACAGGTATCATTAAAGTCCATACTGGTACGGGGTTCTCTGCAAAGATCAGGGCCTGGATACTCTGTGCCATTCAGTGTCCATCCTCGCTGGTGTTGATCCCTTTGACGGTGGGGAATCTTCTTCTGTAATGATACGCCACTTTATTAAAAGGTTTCTTCCAGCTTCTATTGATGAGGCTGCATGGAATGTTCCTTTTCTATTAATAAGAATTTTAGTGGGGAATCCCCACCTGTACGGAATTGCGTGTTGTCTGAGTAAAGCGGTGAGTGGAGCCAGGCGTTTACGGGCCTGTAAGGTAGCAGCAGATAAATCCGTAAATAACTTTAGCTGTTCATACGGTTCCATAAGTGGTTGCTGCTTTCGAGCGGTTTCCAGAATTTTCTCCTTCACGTGGTAAAATGTGTACCTGGCTAAAACATCTCTTGGTACATCATCAGGAAGGTTTATCGGTTTTGGGACCCTATGAGCCCGATCAATGCTTAGTTCATACTCTTTACAAGATGGAAGTAACGCTTTAGTTAGCTGCTGGATATAATTCCGGAGTTCTGAGCCCGGGATAGATTCTGGAATGTTGCGGAATTTTATATTGTTCCTGCGGCTTCTATCTTCATATTCCACTAACTTAGCTTGCAAAGAGTCAACCTTGTCATCTAAGAGATTGTGGGAATCAACCACCTCATTGTGCGCTCCCGCAAATGACGCCATTTTATTTTCCACGTGGGATACACGGTCCCCCAGATCATTAATCACTGAGTGCAGGGGAGATATTAATTTAGAAAAGTCCTTATGAAGGGATGAACGCAATGCAGCCAGCATTCCTTTTAACATGTTTTCTGAGGCCGCTTTATCGGAGGTCTGAAAGTTAGCAAATACATCACTGCTCTCTACCGATATAATAGCAGACATAGGAGTACCTTCTGTATCTGGGCTTTGTAGCCTCTGGCGTTGTTTCTGAGGGCTAGCCCCAGTAGATCCGGGGTCCCTCGGGGTAGAAGTGTGGCCGCCATGTTGCAGTGGTTCCTGGGCTCGGCGTAGGCCTTGCGTGGCATCTTTCTCTCGGGCCATGGCATCATCCCCCTCTGTGCCCGAAGAGATTGGGGAGTCCCACTCACCGTTCAAAGTGAATTGCTGGGTAAGTTGTGGAGCCGGGTCTGCGATGTTCTCAGCTAGTGAATCTGCAGGTGCAGGGGCTTCCCGCGCGTCCCTGCGCGCATGCTGTCTTTTCCCGGCGCCATCTTTGTCTTTGTCATCGGCGAAAAAGAAACGCTCCAGAGGCATGGAGCCTTGAGATTTAGGGGACTTCTTCTTCCCTACTTGTTTAGTCGCCATATTCCGATGGTCTGGTGAGCTTTGAGCCGTTGTTAGAGTCGCTTTTAGGGAGAAGGAAGCTGCGGTGTCCGGAGCTCTTTCACTACACGGCCATCACGCGCGCCGGCCAAGCCACCACCAAATAGGAACATTTTTAATAATAAAAAAAAGAATCCAGCAGTGCGGTATGTTGTTAAACAGGTGTTTTTTTACTATTAGAGATGAGCGAATCTGTTTGCCGCTTCGTATATTCGTATCGAATCCTCCATTTTTCCTACTCCAAAGCAAATCCGGATTTTTTCAGATTCGCTTCGTATTATTCGGAAATGTTCTTAAAATTTTGAACGCTACGTACGCATTCTTCTTGGCCCCACCCCCGAAGCTTGAAAATGACGATACGCCCCCTCAAGAGCGGGAAAGTGAAGATACGCCCCACTCAGAATCGGGAAAAAACCAGCCCGGCCCACCGGGAACTAACTATTTGCATGTATAGGGAATGCGGACTCCTCCCTCATTACTCCGCCGTCCTCTCTAACAATTGTGACAGAGTGTCACAATTGTGCAAGACAGTCTCACCAGCTCCTGACTCATTATTCGCCTTGTCGTCTGGTGAAGCAGAGGCGGCTGAAGCGTTCACTTGCAGCAGAATCCAATTGTGCCTGCATCAGTGATGGCACACGCCCAGACCCTATGGGACTACAAGAATGCGGTGGAGGACTGGGTCATCCAAGTACTGGACCATCCGAGGCTGGAAGACCCTACACTGGAGCGGCGTAAGGGAACCGTCCTATGGTTTTCAGTGGAGCGAGGCTTTGGCTTCCTGGCGGATGACAAGGACGGTAAGGAGTACTTTGTGGGCCGCAGGTCAGTGAAAATTCTGTACCTGCCCCAACCCCATCACAACCTGTACGTGGGGGTTCAGGTGGAATATACCCCCATAGCATCTCTGAAAGGCCCCTTTGCTACCGGGGTTACCTTATTATCTAAGCCCCTGGTACCTGCATCAGCAACACCAGAAGTTTGGCCGGAGGAACCACCAGGCGAAGGACGCGTGCGCTGCCTACAGGAGTCACCAGATGGCACCCTGCCACCACCACCACCATCACAGTCATTTCAGCTGGGTCAGCTGACGACATCATCGTTTACTTTCCAGTCCACTTTGATCCACCCGTACCCTGGAAAATGAAGTCAGCAGCAGCCAGAGGAGCTGGCGCTTCTTCCCTGGGTGCAACCTTGCCTGAACCGCTGCAGCCACAAGTCCTTACCCCTGCAGTCCCGGCAGGAATATCCCGAAAAGTAAAGGCGCAAGTGGCTGCAGCACTCACCAGTGTGACCACCACCCAGACTCGGTCAAGTCCGACTTCTGGCAGAAGAGGGCAGTGGACCTCCACCGTGGCAGTGAGCTTGGCCTACAGGAAGCTGGAGTGTCCTCTGATGTCATTCAGTAGCAGTTCAAGCGAGGAGGACTTCAGGTCCCTCATCTGAGGAACCCTTCTACTGGCTGAGTGATTTAAAGGACACCTCTGGAGGAACTATGGGAGCCACAACATGGACTGCACCTGACAGGTGAGAGCTAGTTGGCACTTGTTTTTAGTTTATGTTGTTTTTATTGCCCCCGTTTGACTCTCATACAGATGGACATGGCTTGTCAGGACTCCCCCCCATTCTGCAGAAAATTCCCAGTTGCGCCTAAGTGCGCCTATTTTCCTTTTCCCTACCTTCTCAGGTTATTTGGGAGCCCCCTTTGCAAAGAGGGTTCTCTATTTGCTGCTATTTTATATTATCCATGTGGATTACACGTTACCTATTTGGATTACAAAATTACCTCACGTGGATTACAATTTAATTTTGGACTGTGTTCCAGTGTTTTATCATGCCAAGCAGCCATGAGGAGAGACAAACGTATATCTGAGTCTATTATGCTTGCAAATGTGAAATTGATTGCACTAAAATGTTTGCATAATTATGTCTTTGCTGTATTTTAGCAATAATGTTTTTACAGGTTCAGCAACGTTCAAGCACTTTAGCCCATTGTGTGTATTCTTTTTCAGGTACTGCAATGTGTCCTTTTATGCACTTATTGTACGGTGTTGTTTAGTAAATTATGCACTTAGCCGGATAGCTAGCACCTTACTTTTCTAGCTCATATGGACTGCCTCTAAAGACTGTACGCCGCGGCCTAGCCTCGTGCGTATGACGCAATCGCGAGTCGGTAGTACGCTAAGGATTCATACGCACTTTGTACACTATTGCTTACGTATTGCGTACTTTTAACAACGCTGACTGTATGTTCGAAATTTGTGTAGGAATGTTCGCAAAACAACGATTATTTTTTAACTCAAATTCGACCGAATAAATTCGTATTAAGAATTAATCTTGTCAGAAATTCGTTGATTATACCATCCATTTACCCATAGCCATATATGTTGCAATCACCTTAACATTACTAATGTCCTCATTGGAGTTGGATACATCCCTAGCAGACCTCAGAGTGTCATATACAAGTTTTAGGTCAATTGGTGAACTTTCAATTTAAGTCCAATTTTTTGGACCAAATCTAATCTGAGGTCCGATTCAACAGAAAGGGAACTGAAACAAATATTGGGAAGTTCACTCATCTCTACCTTTTATTATTCCCTCCCTTTCCATTTGAAGGGAATACATGACTTACTAATTTTAGCAAGTCATTCCCAAGGACCCAAAGGGTATTCAAACTGCACTGACCATGCATTCATCTTAGAAAGCCTTATCTTGAGTCATTTACTTTTACCTTATTGTGACTAAAAGAGAAAGAAACAGACCAGCAATGATGGGGTAAAGAAAAGATAAAATACTTGAATGTAAAAATTACAATGATGCATCAATGCTTCTATTACCAGGATTTTATCTCATGCCTGTAAATGCAGGAACGCTAAACTGAGATCTAAAAAATGAGGCTGGACGAGATTTATTTTTTATCTTGACTGTGACTTATAGCTATCCATCTTGTTAATATTACTCTCTAGGACAAACTGTAGAATTTGCTTTGATCATCTGTAGAAGATATATGAAGTAGTTAGCTCTAGACTTTGGTAGAAAAGAGGCACCTCTAGAAATTCAGCTGAAACCAATTTGAAGATATGCTTTCTCAAGAAGAGTTATTCTGAAGAATTGACACTGCACGCATTGCACAATTTATACCTTTCATTGGTGAGAATAAATATTGCATTTATGACTGTCACTTCATGGATTTACTATTAATTCTGACTAAGACACATAATATATGTTAAGAACAAACTCAAAATGAATGGGCTCTTAATCATTTTTTAGTTATGGTGCTCATTCTCTTGTGTAAAGTTGGGGATTATCATTGCTGGTTGATTAATTACTTTACAAATATGTGAATTTACTACCCAATGTTTTATGATTTTACAATATAAATGTGTTAACTTTGCTTAGTGTGGATACAGCTATTCTCTCTAAAACTTCATACAATACTCTTCTTATGTGATGTTCATGTAATAGGGTTCTGGTCCATAGCTAGTGATTGGCCTACAGTACCTCAGTGACTGCCATATCATATTCACATTCCAGTGTCAACAGTGAGTAAGAATGGGTGGAATGAAAACCCAGGTATATATGTTAACCTGGAAGTCTTAAAGGGGTTGTTTGCCCCCAGGGACATTTCGGGCAGACCCCCTGAAGTAGTTGGATCTGTGGGGAATGGCATGCTTACCTGCTCCTCAATGCTGGGTTCAGGCTTCTTCACTCACTTCAACATTTGGTTTGACATGGATCATCTGACTGCAGCAATGATGTATCCATTACGTGTCAGTCAATTGTATTATGCTTGACAAAGGGACTGAATTTGTCATGAAAGCTTGCTATATAATATCATTGCTTCAATTTTTTGTTAGCCATTAAAATGTATCAGACCTGCAAGACTCTTATTTTGTCTCTCTTAAAGGGGTTGCTTCACTTCAGCAAATGGCATTCATCATGTAGAGAAAGTTAATACAAGGCACTTACTATAACTAATGTATTATTATTGTCCATATTGCCTCCTTTGCTGGAATCATTTTTTTTTAGTCACATTATACACTGCTCATTTCCATGGTTACCATCACCCTGTAATCCAGCAGTGGTGGCCGTACTTGCACCCTATAGGAAAAAGTGCCAGTCTCTCTAGTGGCCAGTACCCTGGAAGTGCGCACAGGACAGTGCTTTTTTCTATAGTGTGCAGGCACGGCCACCACTGCTGGATTGCAGCGTGGTCATAACGCCTGGATACGAGCAATGAATAATGTGATAGAAAAATTAATCCAGCCAGCAAAGGAAGTAATATGGATAATAGCAATACATTAGAAAGCGTATCTGTTGAAGTGAGACACCCGCTTTAATGAAAGAACTAAATTAATTGACCGAGTGACATCATGCACGGAGGACACATCTTTGGCTGCACCTGCCATGTGAACCCATGTTAAACTGGATGTTGACATGAGGAAACCAGAGCACGATAGTGGTAGAAAGAGTGAGAGAGATGGAAACCAGCATTGGGGAGAAGGTAAATATGGTGAAATGTAGGAAAAATGTTTTCCTCTCTGTAGAAGCTCTACTTTCTTTTCTTTTTTCTTTGAAGTTAATTGAGTATGGATTAAACCTGGTTTGCCAGATGTAAAGCAAATGCAGTAAATAATTGAAAAAAAAAAATATAAAAAAAAGAAAAATAATTATTTGAAACTGTTAAAGGAGGATTTAGGCCTCCAAAAAGCTCCAACATATCATATAGCACAGTAATAGGTTAACAGTAATGACTGTGTGCAATTTGGCTGCGGAAGCATAATGTACAAAAAGGAGTTGGAATACTGTGCACTTTATATGCAAATTGCTGTAAGACAGATGAGTCGGGTTCTCTGGTGTTTAAACAAGCTCCTCCTAACTTGATTGACATCAGATGCTGGCAGTCTTAGACCACTGAAAACCTATGGCTGAACCACCTATTTCACTGGCAGAAAACAGCTATCAATATGCTTTGTGTGAGTATTTGACATAAACGTTTTTGGTCTCTGGGTAATGTTTATTAAAAAAATATATATATAGGCTCCAAGGCCTAGTGATTTTCATGAACCTTAGGGATCAATGAGACAAACATGTCCAAACATAAAAAATTGTATGAAGGAATGCCATTGGATCAAAAACAATATTAGTCTAATAACTACAAAGTGTGGTTGTGAGGGTACTGAACTATTCCTAAGGAGTTTGGTGCTGAGGTGCCTGAATAGAGATGAGCGAGCACTAAAATGCTCGAGTGCTCGTTATTCGAGACAAACTTTTCCCGATGCTCGGGTGCTCGTTTCGAGTAACGAACCCCATTGAAGTCAATGGGAGACTCGAGCATTTTTTGCAGGGAACCAAGGCTCTGCCTAGGGAAGGCTGGGTGAAAACCTGGAAACCTCAGAAAATGATGGAAACACCACGGAAATGGACGGGAAACAGCAGGGGCAGCATGCATGGATGCCTCTGAGGCTGCCTAATCACACCACTACCCCAAATTCTCCTGAAACAGCCGGGTGGTTACCCTCATGGCAATTGTGCTCACCCAGACCAAGAAAGGAGAGGCACATGCCCATCACATGTTAGGGAAGCACCCAACTAGTTGCAACGAAGGTCCATCACCCATGACCATGCTGGCACTGCTCTTCTATCCCCAGCCACACGATGCAGGCATAAGCCTGACACAGCATGGTGGTGACACCAACAAGTGACCAAGTTAGATGAGGTAGCAGGTGAGCCACCCAAAAATTTAGCCTGATGCAGCATGGCGGTGAGAACAGAGTGACCGAGTGACACTGCGGGAGCAGGCGAACCACATAAACATTTTTCGTGGCCCTGTATGGCGGCGGTGACTGAGTTAGTATGCGGTAGCTGGTGAAGCACCAAAAAATTTAGCTTGACACAGCATGGCGGTTACACCACCAGTGACTTTGTCCGACTGAGAATGCAGTGAAATGGCTTTTGTTGAGCCTCCAAAAATTTTTTTCTTTTCAGACTACATAAAGTCGACCCTCAGCAAAAAATTTTTTTTTTAAATGTTGGTACTTGCGCCTCCTGAAAAATTGTTTTGGACTGTCTGTTTGACGCTCCTGAAACACTGTTTTACAGTGTCTGTAGTTGACACTGTGGAAAAATTGTTTGGAGAAAGGGCCTGTAGGTGGCCCTCCGGAAAAATTGTTTAGAGAGAGGGCCTGTAGGTGGACCTCCGGAAAAATTGTTTGGAAAGAGGGCCTGTAGGTGGCCCTCAGGAAAAATTGTTTAGAGAGAGGGCCTGTAGGTGGCCCTCCGGAAAAATTGTTTGGAGAGAGGGCCTGTAGGGGGCCCTCCAGAAAAATTGATGTAAAAGAGTACCAGTTGGCCCTCTAAAAAAATTGCGTTTTTTGGGTCAGCGTTAGGCAAAGACGACAAGGAGGAGGAGGAGTAGAGAAAAGGAATTGGATACATAAGTAATTTTAATCTTTAGCTGCTTTCCCCTGGAGGAGATTTGAATTCCGGTGAAATCCAGGCTTTGTTCATTTTAATAAGTGTCAGCCTGTCAGTGCTGTCAGTTGACAGGCGTGTACGCTTATCGGTGATGACGCCACCAGCTGCACTGAATACCCGCTCTGACAACACGCTAGCGGCAGGGCAGGCCAGCACCTCCAAGGCGTACAGCGCCAGTTCAGGCCACGTGTCCAGCTTTGAAACCCAGTAGTTGTATGGAGCAGAGTGATCGGTCCGGACGTTGGTATGGTCAGCTAGGTACTCCCTCACCATCTTTCTGTAAAGCTCACCCCTACTCTTCCTAGACTGGGGACAGGTGACAGTGTCTTGCTGGGGTGACATAAAACTGGCAAATGCCTTGGAGAGCGTTCCCCTGCCAGTGCTGGACAAGCTGTCTGCTCACCTCCTCTCCCCCGCTATTTGGCCCACAGAACCACGCCCTTTGCCGCTAGTGGTGTCAGATGGGAAGGATTGTTTCAGCTTGTGCACCAGGGCCTGTTGATATTGATTCACTCTCATACTCCTTTCCTCTACAGGGATGAGAGTGGAAAGGTTCTGCTTGTACCGTGGGTCCAGGAGAGTGAACACCCAGTAATCGGTGTTTGAAAAAATTCTTCTAACACGAGGGTCACGGGATAGGCAGCCTAACATGAAGTCTGCCATGTGCGCCAGGGTCCCAACAAGCAAGAATTCCCTCTCCTCACTGGCCTGACTCTCCATTTCCTCCTCTTCAGCCCATACACGCTCAAGAGTTAAGAAGGACTGAGCATTGGTACCCTCTTTTGTCTCGCCGACATTCTCCTCCTCTTCCTCCTCATCCCCCTCCTCCGATACGTGCTGAGAAACAGACCGGAGGGTGCTCTGGCTATCAAACGACGTATCTTCCTCCACCGTCTCTTGTGACAAGCGCAAAGCTTCCGACTTCATGCTGAGCAGTGAGTTTTTCAACAGGCAAAGCAGCGGGATTGTGAGGCTGATTATGGCGGCATCGCCGCTGACCACCTGTGTTGACTCCTCAAAGTTGGTCAACACCTGGCAAATAACGGACATCCACATCCACTCCTCATTGTAGACTTGAGGAATCTGACTGACCTGACTACCAGTTCTGGTGGAAGTTGACATCTGGCAGTCTACAATTGCTCTGCGCTGCTGGTAAACTCTGGATAACATATTTAATGTTGAATTCCATCTTGTGGGTATGTCGCACAACAGTCGGTGAGCGGGCAGTTGTAGGCGGCGCTGGGCTGCCCTGAGAGTGGCAGCAATTGTGGTCGACTTGCGGAAATGTGCACAGATGCGGCGCACCTTGGTGAGCAAATCAGACAGATTGGGGTATGTCTTGAGGAACCGCTGAACTATGAGATTGAACACGTGGGCCAGGCATGGCACATGTGTCAATCTGCCAAGTTGCAGAGCCACCACCAGGTTACGCCCGTTGTCACACACAACCATGCCTGGCTTGAGGTTCAGCGGTGCCAGCCACACAACGGTCTGCGCCGTGATGCCCTGTAACAGCTCTTGGGCGGTGTGCCTTTTGTCACCTAAGCTCAGCAGTTTGAGCACCGCCTGCTGGCGCTTACCCACGGCACTGCTGCTGCGCCTAGAGCTACCGACTGAAGGCGCCGTGCCCACGGATGGTAATTCGGAGGAGGAGGTGGAGGAGGGGTGGGAGGAGGAGGCATAGTATGTCTGAGAGACCGTGACCGAGGTAGGCCCCGCAATCCTCGGTGTGGGCAGTACATGAGCGGCCCCAGGGTCAGACTCGGTCCAAGCCTCCACCAAGTTAACCCAATGTGCCGTCAGTGATATATAGTTTCCCTGCCCGGCAACACTTGTCAACGTGTCTGTGGTTAGGTGGACCTTCTGATAAACAGCGTTGGTCAGGGCACAGATGATGTTCTGTGACACGTGCTGGTGTAGGGATGGGACGGCACATCGGGAAAAATAGTGGCGGCTGGGGACCGAATACCGAGGGGCAGCCACCGCCATGTGGTTGCGAAAGGCCTCGGTCTCTACCAGCCTATAGGGCAGCATCTCCAGGCTCAGCAATTTGGATATGTGGACGTTGAGGGCTTGGGCATGTGGGTGGGTGGAACTGTATTTTCTCTTGCGCTCCAGCGTCTGCTGTAAAGACAGCTGAACGCTGCACTGGGACACATTGGTGGACGCTGTGGAGGATCGTGGAGGCAAAGGTGTGGTTTTCTGGCAGGAGGCGCTCGTGCCGGGGTTCTTGGCAGGGGGTTGACTAGCAGAGGCAGCGAGTGACACAGGTGAAGGAGCAGTGGTGTACCCGCAGGAGGTGAACGGCCTTGGTTCCATTGAGTGGGGTGTTTAGAACTCATATGCCTGTGCATGCTGGTGGTGGTTAGGCTAGTAGTGGTGGCACCCCTGCTGATCCTGGTGTGGCACAGGTTGCACACCACAGTCCGTCGGTCAGCCTCACTTTCTTTAAAGAACCTCCAGACTTGCGAACATCTAGGCCTCGCCACGGGAACTTCACTACGTGAAACAGTTGCTGCTGATGCACCAGCTCTGGCCCTGCTTCTCCCTCTGGCCACACCACTGCCTCTTCCAACCTGTTCTGGTGCAGCACTCGCCTCCGCCTCAGAAGCACTGTCTTCACTCGGCTTATCAACCCAGCTTGGGTCAGTCACCTCGTCATCCTCCGATTCCTCAGTCTGCTCCCCCCTCGGACTTCCTGCCCTGACAACAACTTCACCACTGTCTGACAACCGTGTCTCCTCATCGTCCGACACCTCTTTACAAACTTCTTCTACAAGTCAACATTGTCATCATCATCATCACCCACAGACTCCGACAGTTGGAAAACTTGGGCATCAGGAAAGAGGTCAGCAGCAACTTGAGAAGTGGTTGGTGACTCTGGGATGGGTCCAGAAAACAGTTCCTGAGAGTATGCCAGATCGCATTCCAAATTTTCCTGGGAGGGGGCAGACTGGGGGGAAGGAGGTTGAGGTGGAGGAGCCAGAGGAGTGCTCCCTTGGGTAACGTGGGTGGACTGCGTGGAAGACTGACTGGTGGACAAATTACTTGAAGCATTGTCCGCAATTCACGAGATCAGCTGTTTGCACTGTTGTGGTTTCAACAGTCCTCTACCACGTGTCCCTGTACGTTGAGACATGAAGCTAGGGAGTGTAGCTCTGCGGCGTTCCCCTGCTCCCTCATCAGCAGGCACTGTCTCACCCTGCCCAGGACCACGGCCTATGCCCCCTGCAATAATTGAATACCCACGCCCACGCCCTCGTCCTCGACCCTTAGCCCTGGGGTTCAACATTTTCTGTATATAAGTGTATTATATAAAAAAAATAAATAAATGGGCCTGCTGTACTGAAACCCACAAACTTGTTCAATCTGAACAAGAAAATATATAGGTGGATAAGTTAGAGCAAAATTACGTATGTTATTACGTACCGTGCAGTATGGAGCAATTACACTGAAGATTAGGCAGACTTGGTCTGCTTAAGTGCAACCCAGACAAATGTCGCGAAGAGATTTTTGTAATGTAGCTGTAACAGTGAGAGCAAAAGACCTTTTTTAATTATGTGACATACAGTATAGGTCACCTGGACAGAAAATACGGATTGTGGTTTGTATATAGGTGGATAAGTTAGAGCTAAATTACGTATGTTATTACGTACCGTGCAGTATGGAGCAATTACACTGAAACTATTAGATTAGGCAGACTTGGTCTGCTTAAGTGCAACCCAGACAAATGTCGAACAGAGATTTTTGTAATGTAGCTGTATCAGTGAGAGCAAAAGACCTTTTTTAATTACGTGACGTACAGAATGTGTCACCTGGACAGAAAATACGGAGTGTGGTTTGTGGTGAGTGGACAGCTGAACTGTGACACACAGAATGGTTCCACACAGCTGTATGAAATGGATTTGTATCACTGAGATAAAACAACAAAAAAACTATTTTTTATATATATATTTTTTTGTATATTTTTTTTTAATATATATTTTTTTTTAACGTGATGTGCAGAAACTATCAGAGAGCAAACTCAGCCCCTGCTGAATTTGGCTATTTTGACTGCAACCCAGACAAATGTCGCACAGAGATCTTTCTAATGTAGCTGTATCAGTGAAAGCAAAAGACCATATTTGATTACGTGACGTACAGTATGAGTCACCTGGACAGAAAATACGGATTGTGGTTTGTGGTGAGTGGACAGCTGAACTGTGACACACAGAATGGTTCCATACTGCTGTATGAAATGGATTTGTATCACTGAGATAAAACAATTAAAAAAAGGGTTATATATGGCGATAGCTGCACTACTAGTGCCAGCCAGCCCAGCCAGGAGACAAAAAAAATGTCTTGTAGCCCTTAGAAGGGCTGTTGGGTTCTTTTGAGATCACTCCTGCCTAACAGAGAACTAAATCCATACCCTAACACTCTCCCTGAAACGCAGCAGCTCTGTCCCTAACGACATCCAGACAGCATCTGAGCCGAGCACCGCGGGCAGTCACTAGTATATTGCAGGGTCACCTGATCAGGCCAGCCAACCCCTGCTATCGACATGTAAGGGCCCCACGTGATGCTGGGTGTACCGCAGAGTCTCCTGGCTTGTGATTGGCTCCAAATAGGCGCCAAAAATTCAAAATGCGGGAGATGCCATTTCCTCGAGCATGGCGAGATACTCGTCCGAGCAGCGAGCACTTACGAGTACCGTAATACTCGAACGAGCACCAAGCATGCTCGCTCATCTCTAGTACTGAACCATCCTTAATGAGTATGGTAAGGTGCCCATATACAGTACAGACCAAAAGTTTGGACACACCTTCTCATCAGAGTTTTCTGTATTTTCATGACTTTGAAAATTGTAAATTCACACTGAAGGCATCAAAACTATGAATTAACACATGTGGAATTATATAGTTAACAAAAAAGTGCGAAACAACTGAAAATATGTCTTATATTCTAGGTTCTTCAAAGTTGGCACCTTTTGCTTTGATTACTGCTTTGCACACTCTTGGCATTTTCTTGATGAGCTTCAAGAGGTAGTCACCTGAAATGGTATTCCAACAGTCTTGAAGGAGTTCCCAGAGATGCTTAGCACTAGAGATGAGCGAATCTATTCGCCGCTTCGTAGATTCGTATCGAATCTTGGGATTTTTCAGCTGCGATGCGAATCCGAATATTAGGTGATTCGCTTCGCTTTTGTACGCATTCGCTACGTAGTGTGTCCTATAAATTATACGCTATTCTACGTATAATTTAGTTACTCTATACGCTGTCGCGTACGAATTCATTTCAGCGATGCAGACTTTTCCCTGGTAGTTACTCTATACGCTGTTGCGTACGAATTCAATTCAGCGATGCAGACTCCTCCCTGGTAGTTCCGCCCCTTTCTCCAGCGCGGGAGGATGACGAAGCAACTCAGGAAATTAAGTTGCGCATTCGTGCGCCTCATCCCTTTTTCAGGTTATTTGGGAGCTCCTTGAAAGAGGGTTTTTTAAGGAACCTTTGCTGCGTTTTTTTACACATTTGGATTACAATTTTACCTATGTGGATTACAAATTGCGACTGAGTTTGGGACTCTGCTCCAGTTCTATGACAAGCGTCAGAAGAAAAGAGACTTAAACGTGTCCGTGAGCATACTAGGTAGGTGATATTTAAAATTTTTGTATTATAGCTATAATAATGTATTTGCACTTTACCATATATATGTCTCGAATATTCGCTCTGCCTCTGAGGAGTGCACGCCGTGGCCTCTCCTCGTACGTGCCTGCGTATTACGTAATCACTTAGACAATAGTACGCTGAGATTCGTAAGCTATTTGTACGTTCATGCATACGTCTTCTAAGAAGTTGCATACATTTTGTAAATGAACGTTCGTTATTAGTGAGTGAATGTTCGCTAATAGCACATAATAACGTATATTTTGTACGCAAATACAACAAATCTATTCGTCGAATTTACGAATTATAGGAAAAGTTCGGCGAATGTTCAGCGAATAATTTTTTGAATGATTCGCTCATCTCTACTTAGCACTTGTTGGCCCTTTTGCCTTCACTCTGCAGTCCAGCTCACCCTAAACCATCTCGATTGGGTTCAGGTCTGTCGACTGTGGAGGCCAGGTCATCTGGCGTAGCACCCCATTACTCTCCTTCTTGGTCAAATAGCCCTTACACAGCCTGGAGGTGTATTTGGGGTTATTGTCCTGTTGATAAATAAATGGTAGTCCAACTAAACGCAAACCGGATGGAATAGCATGCTGCTGCAAGATGCTGTGATAGCCATGCTGGTTCAGTATGCCTTCAATTTTGAATAAATCCCCAACAGTGTCACCAGCAAAGCATCCCCACACCATCACACCTTCTCCTCCATGCTTCACGGTGGGAACCAGGCATGTAGAGTCCATCCGTTCACCTTTTCTGCGTCGCACAAAGACACAGTGGTTGGAACCAAAGATCTCAAATTTGGACTCATCAGACCAAAGCACAGATTTACACTGGTCTAATGTCCATTCCTTGTGTTCTTTAGCCCAAACAAGTCTCTTCTGCTTGTTTTCCCGATTTTTCAGACTGACTGACCTTGATTTCTTAAAGTAATGATGGCCACTCGTTTTTCTTTACTTAGCTGCTTTTTTCTTGCCATAATACAAATTCCACTGATTAAACCTGACAGGGAACACCTGTGAAGTGAAAACCATTTCAGGTGACTACCTCTTGAAGCTCATCAAGAGAATGCAAGAGTGTGCAAAGCAGTGGCTACTTTGAAGAACCTAGAATATAAGACATATTTACAGTTGTTTCACACTTTTTTGTTAAGTATATAATTCCAAATGTGTTAATTCATAGTTTTAATGCCTTCAGTGTGAATCTACAATTTTCATAGTCATGAAAATACAGAAAACTTTTTGAATGAGAAGGTGTGTCCAAACTTTTGGTCTGTACTGTATATTAGATTAATGTTGGCTGAATCCACCTTTTTGCTGATATTAGGGCAAAGATGTACTGGGCATGTTGAATTTCAATGACAATCCTTTTGTCCTATGCAAAAAAAACAAAGTTAGACCAGCAACTCCAAACAGTGTAAAAAAAGGGTTCAGGTGCAATCTAGCATGGCTACAAGGACTATATTTAGCAGCACACTGCCATGCACAAAGACTCATGCAAACCCTGGAAGCATGAATAAATGTATTTTGCATTATTGGTATGCTTACTATATGAAAATTAGAAGTTCTTTGCACACTTTTTTATCAAAATTGTGTCAAGCCCATCTACCAGCAACGAGGTGGCTTCCAATATACGGGACCTACATTAAAAGACTTGCCTCTTTTGGCCTACAGAATTCAGGCCAATGTAGAATCCAGCTATATTATAGACTGATTAGAAGCCCCGGGGAGGTGGGCAGGAAGTGTCTAATGCAGATGGGGGCAGCCGCTCCCCAAAATGTACAATACAAACAGCAAAGTTAGACCAACACCTCCAAAAAATGTGAATAAAGAGTCCAAGTGTACTCTATCACTTCAATAGAAAATGAAACAAAGATAACAAATAGCAGCACACTACCATGCACAAAGACACAGCCAAAACTGGAAACATGAATTCCCCACTTGCAGTGTGACATGTTCCTTCTGTGCTGAATCCATTTCCGAAGTAGCCATTTTAGGACTGTAGGGTAGAATAAATAAAATGCATCAAGAACAGTGTGGAATTCTGAAGAAGCTTCCATGTAATTTTTTTCAGCTCAGATAAAACTCTGTGTGAAGTCTACCTAAATATTCTGTAAAACAGATTATTTGTTAATAGAAGAGTTGCCTCTAAGGGTAACTGCACACGTTGCAGATTACACACGTTTTTTCCCCTGCAAATTCTCATATGGAAAAAATGCAATGTAGTACAGTACCAGTAAAGTGTATGAGATTAGACATGTACACTTAGTTTTTTTTTCTGTGAGTAAGTTCCCCTGTGATGAGGATTTCGAAATCCATAACGTGTCAATTGTTTGTGCAATTTTTTGTGCGGATTTCATCCTTTGAAAAGCAAGGGAGAGGTCAGTGACAAATAAGCATCAAATCCACAACAAGCAACAAAAGTAACACACGGGGATAACTGGGAACCTAAAGAAGCCCTGAAACAAAACAAAAAAATGTCCCCTATGTCTTAGGTGGGTCCAAATTGACAGAAGGTAGGGCCAACACAAGTCAGCATGGACAACAAAAGTAGGTAGGGCCATAAATACCTTAGTCCAGCACCAAATTCAACCTAGCAGAACCAAATACCACAGTGCAGCACAAAACACCTCAGGAGAACCAAATACCACAATAGAGTACAAAACACTGGTGCCCCAGCTGCAGTATTCAACACAGTCCTGTGGATGGCCATGATACAGTTTATTTCAGGAGGGCAACAATGGCTGCTGGCCAGACCAAACAGGTAAGTACTTGATGCTCCTATGATTCATTAATGCATAGGGTATCAGATGTACCCTGCCAGTGGCCATGAGGAGGGCTCGGGTGTCCCCTGGGAATCGGCCCACTGGGTAATTTCCCTGTAGAGTCTATGTCCAGCCCACCCCATGTAACACATGTGGTTTTTGGTGCAGATTTGGTGTGGAAACGCACATAAATCCACATGGAAATTTGTGCTAAATTTAAATTTGTAATCCTGCAGCCATATGCACATCCAAATGCACATCTTCCTAATTTGTTACCAAAATAGGGAAAACTGCATCTTGTTGTGCACAATCCAGGTCCACTAATGATAGTTATGAGGCGGTAAAACACATTTAAAGGATCTGTACCTTTGCAAATATTTTTTGTATTGTTCCAGTGGATCTTAAAGAGTCTTCCAGCAGTTTTGATTACTCAAAAGTGCTGAAAAAGCTATGTAGGCAAATGGGAAAGCAGTGCAGACATACCAATGTGTGTGTGCTTATTGGTATGAATGGGAAATAAAATGTAATACTCCTGGTGCTCGGATTGCAAGTTCCCAGTCATTCTCTTCACATCTAATTCACGTGCAGTGCTTCCAGCAATTATAATTCCCCCTAGAATTCCCCCAGTAATAATAATGTCTTCTAAAATGCCCCCAAGTAGTAATAAATCCCTACATTGTGCTACCAGCAATAATGCCTGTATAGTGTCCCCAAAAATAATGTCCTGTAATATGCCCCTGTAATAGAAAATGCCCCAGTAATGCCCCCTATAGTGTCTCAGTATTAATAATTCCCCTAGAGTGCCCCCAATAATGCTGCCAGTTATGTCTCCCATAGTGCATCTTCAGTAGCAATGTCCCCCCAGTGCCCCAGTAGTAATGTCCAACAGCAATGTCCCCCCCACTTCCCTACTGTAGTAATGTACCTCAAAGTGCTAAAAAATTGAGAGAAAAGTGGTCTTAAATGTCAGAAAATGCTCAAAACCCCATATGTCGTTGCGCATTTGTAACTGGGGGAGCAAATCCTGCACATGTGATCCGTTGCTGACAGCAATCCCAAGCAAAAATGCATAAAATGGGGGATGCCCGCAGTGGACCACATGTACCACAAAGTCATCCTACACAGAGTAGCCAAATGTGCGGATGTGATTGGCTATATAAAACAACAATTCATGTAAAATGGAGCACTACAACGGTAAATGCAATTGATAATATATGGCTAAATCCTAACACTGATATTAAAATGAGACTTTCGCCAATATATTCTTATATCAAAAACATACCGGAGCCCGTGCACCCCGTCAAAGTCTCTCAAAGTAGCACAGGACCTAACGCTAACCTACTTATGCCATATGGGCAATTACAGATAGGGGCATGAAGTCCGACACACAGCAACCAACTCCTACCGTAGTTACCTCCAGCGTGAAATCCCACATACAATGGGAGGAGGGAGGAAGCTGTGAGTCCCACTGATCCCTGACTCATGTGACGCAGGCTGCACCTGAATGATACCCATTAGGGATGAGCGAACCGAACCGTAACGAACCAGATTCGTTACGAACTTTCTCAAAATTCGGTTCGGTGACGAACAGCGAACGCCAAATATACGCATATTTATTGAGAATGTACGCTAATGCATACGCTAATACGTACGCTAATGCGTTAGAATTCATAAAATTCGTACACATTAGCGAACATTCTCAAATATGCGTATATTTAGGGTATGGAATATGCCGTATTCCTTACCCTAAATATACGCATATTTGAGTTTATATTCTCAAATATGCGTATATTTTGCTTCGCCGTTATTTTGAGCGAACCGAACCGAACCGTAAAGAACCAGATTCTTAACGAATCTGGTAAAAAAAAAAACGGCGACGCAAAACTGTACTTTTTTCACAGAATAGACCAGGATACAAGGGATTATTACTCCTATAATCCCTTGTATCCTGGTTTTCTGTGAAAAAAAAGATGTGTGACGTCACCCACACAGACAAGGAAGTGCCTGATCGCGCCGACATTTTGTCAGTGCGTCTTCAGACATCAAAGAGAACGGAGCTCAATAGATAGAGAGGAAAAAGAGATAGATAGATAGATAGATAGATAGATAGATAGATAGATAGATAGATAGATAGATAGATAGTCAAACAAGTAGATAGATACAGGGAGAGATAGAGAAGAAATAGAAAGGTTTAGTGAGAAAAGCAGGAGAGAGGAAGAGAAAGCTAGATATAGAAGTTAAGGTGATAGATAGGGAAAGAGGCTGAGAAAGCAAGAGATAGGTAGAGATAGGGACAGGAAGTCATAAAAATAAAAAAAATTGTGTCATCTAGGGAGAGATAGGGTGAGAAAAAAAATTGTGAGAGAAAAGAGTCAGGACAGGTAGCATTCCTGTTCTGTGACCGTACACGCTACACGTTGCTGCTCAGCTGGGTGCTGTCAACCCCGTTAAGCCACAACAAAAACAGTTAAAAAAAAACTTCGAAAAAAAGTTATAAACAAATTTAAAAAAAATTTAAAAAAGTTTTAAAAAAAAGAAAAAAGTTATAAAAAAAAAAGTTTAAAAAAGAATGAAAAAAAATATATCATTACATTTTCCCCCACACAATAAAAAAATGTCCAAGCGTCCTACTTCCAGCACTTCCCAGGCAAGGAGTGCAACAGGAGGCGGTGAGGGTAGAAGAAGTGGCAGCACCAGGCCCGGTGGCAGCCGGGGTAACAGGCGTGGCAGCAGGGTGCAGCTACCCCTGACGGCCACTGGTCAAGTAAGAACCACACAGCCAGCGGTTCTAGATTGGCTTACCCAATCCTCCAGTTCCACCGCCCAAAGCTCCCAAACGAGGAGTCAAGCATCTGCTGGATCATCTGACACCACCCTTACATGGGACGGTCAGCGAGAGTCCTCTGCCCCATCCCCTGTTATTAGAATGCCAC
>ONZH01000636.1:0-16482 GCA_900303285.1 Rhinella marina | reverse complement strand
CCAGCCTCCAGAATAGCACCCCTTTCCCCGGTAATCAGAGTGACCCGGGGACTGTAATTGAGCCAATTGTTTCTGAATATCTGCTAAGGATGCACTAAGTACCTTCACTGTCTCTCGCAGATCTTCTCCATCAGATGGAGTTCTCTGACCTCCTGCAGCCTGCATCCTAACTGAGTAAGTCCCATACTCCTCTTCTTTATCCCGGGCCACTGTCTCAGCTAATATCTTTTGAAACTGTATAGTATCATTCACCCGGATACGATCTTTAAGGGCTTGGCGGAGGGGAGGGCTCCGTAATCCGAGGACAAACTGATCCCGGAGGATTTGATCTCCTTTTCCAAGGACATTTGCACCACTGGCTCCTCTCTTTAGCACATGTGACCAGATCTCCTGGAGGGCATTGGCAACTGGGGAATAGTCTCATCTTCACGCTGGAAGCGAGTGAAGAAACGGGATCTAAGGTTGCCGGTACTGGATGTTTCTCCATAAATGGATTCAAGGATTGAGATTATAGATTCCAATGTCTTCCTTTCCCCCTCTGGGCACAGCATTACAGTGCGTCTGGCATCTCCCTCCAAGGCATTCAGCGCCACATCTGATTGCAGATCAGGAACTAAATTGTATAACCTGAGGGTGCTCTTTAGATGTGTGGCCCAATCTTCTAGCAGCATATTCTGACCATCAAATTTTACCAGCTGATTCAAAATCGCCCCTGCGGGCAGACATACAATCGGAGCTACTCCCACGGCAGGAGGGGTGACTGAAGCAAGGGGCGGAGCTTCCCCAGACCCTGTTGAGTTCTGCATGGTGATCAATGTACCCTGCTCGCAGCGCCAAATGTAAGAGAACCAAGGGCTGGGCCCACAGGTTCAGTGGGTACACGATGCCACACAGACACACAACAGTTTTGTTCCCAGTAATAAACTTTACTAATTGAAATAATGAAAGAGACCTGGGAATGCTTACAACACAAAATTAACATGAGACAAATATACAGAAATATAGCACAATCTATAAATGTAAACAAACACAATCCCCTCTGCCCCAAAGTCCCATAAACAGGTAAAAAAATGCAATTTGTATACGGATATAGTTCTCCTGGATAGGTCCCTCGTCGGGGTGCACCCTAAGTATTGCGCAATACTATTTGTAATCCAACAGGTAGGTAGGCTTGTAATCCACAGGTAAATTCTGTATTCCTTTTACAGTACAGTTATAAACATGCTCCAGCACTCTGAAACCCTAAATCTACAGGTCAGTCTCTTCAGTGATAAGGTGTCAGCAAGAGAGTCCCTTATATCACTTCCGCCATAAGATATAAATGGATATGGCCAAACCGTACTCACAAATCCTTATGGCCTTTACTTGCTGTAGTCTCTGCTGCTCCTGAACTTCAGGGGTACACTTCAGACGGTCACTGTGCCCCCCCCCAAAACACAGCTTCAGCTCACACCATGGCCTCTGATTCTCCAGACAAAGTCTCCAGCCAGCAGCATCACTTTCTCAGCAGCCCCACACAGTACAGCCAGCTTAACACAACCCCTCCTCCACAGCCAACCGTCACTCCACACACAGCTCACTTCCTGTTTCCTGCTGGGTGATGATGCAGTTATCTATCTTTGGTGGAAAGCATCAAAACAGCAATCCCAGCATATTATCAAGCTTGTGGGAGTCCACAGTGTCCCAGTAATTGCCTTTAACATGAATTTGTAACCTAAAAACAGTTATATACATTTCTATGCATAAACATGTATACATATGGACAGTTTAACCCCTTCAGCCCCGGGCCTGTTTTCACCTTCCTGCCCAGGCCATTTTTTGCAAATCTGACATGTGTCACTTTATGTGGTAATAACTTTGGAACGCTTTTACTTATCCAGGCCATTCTGAGATTGTTTTCTCGTCACATATTGTGCTTCACGACAGTAGTAAATTTTTGGCAAAATATTTCATTTTTATTTATAAAAAAATACCAAATTTACCAAAAATTTGGAAAAATTTCCAAATTTCCAAATTTCAATTTCTCTACTTTCAAAATACACCGTAATACCTCCAAAAATAGTCATTATTTTACATTCCCCATATGTCTACTTTATGTTGGCATCATTTTATAAATGTCATTTTACTTTTTCAGGACGTTAGAGGGCTTTGAAGTTTAGAAGCCATTTTTTAAATTTTCACCACATTTTCTAAAACCATTTTTTTAAGCACCAATTCAGATATAAAGTGATTTTGAGGGGCTTACATAATGAAACCCCCCATAAATGAACCCATTTTAGAAACTACACCCCTCCAATTATAAAAAAACTGCTGTTACAAACTTTGTTAACCCTTGAGGTGTTCCACAAGAATTAGTGGAAAATGGAGGTGAATTTCAAAATTTCACTTTTTGGTAGATTACTCATGTTAATAATTTTTTTCTTGGCAACACAGTAAGGGTTAACAGCAAACTAAACCTCAATATACATTGCTCTGATCCTGCAGTTTACAGAAATACCCCATATGTGGTGGTAAACGTCTCTATGGGTTTGTGGCAGTGGTCAAAAGGAAAGGAGCGCCATATGGATTTTGGAGGCAGATTTTGCTAGAATAGTTTTTAGGCACCATTTTGTAATTGAGAGACCCTGACGTACCCCTACAGTGGAAAATCCTCAAAAAGTGACCCCATTTTGGAAACTACACCCTTCAACGAATATATTAAGGGGGTACTGGCCACTTTGACCCCCTAAGTGTTTTACGGAATTTGGAAACACTTGGCTGTGAAAATGAAAAATTTAATTTCTTCCAATAAAATGTTGCTTTAGCCCCAAATTTTTTGTATTTTCATAAGGGGTAACAGGAGAAAAGCACCCCATAATTAGTTACCCATTTTCTCCTGAATGTGGAAACACCCCATATGTGGTGGTAAACTGCTGTGGGGGCACATGGCAGGACTCAAAACAGAAGGAGCGCCATATGAATTTTACAACACAGATTTTGTTGGAATGGTTTGTGGGAGCCACGTTTTTTTTTTATTTAGAGTTATTGTCTTATGTGGGGGCTCATTTTTTGCGGGATGAGCTGATGTTTTCATTGGTACCATTTTGGGGTACATAACACTTTTTGATCACTTGGTATTTACACTTTTTGTGAGTCAAGGTGAAAAAAAATAGCTGTTTTGGCATGGTTTTTAAAATTTTTTTTTACTGCATTCACCAAGGGGGGCAAATCATGTGATATTTTTATACAGCAGGTTGTTACGGACGCGGAGATACCCAATATGTCTAACATTTTTATTTTTGGAAAGTTTTACACATTAGATTTACTTTTGTACAGAATAAAATCTTTTTTTTGTGTTGCCATTTTCAGAGAGCCATATTTTTTTCAGTTTTCAGGCGATTGTCTCAGGTAGGGTATCGTTTTTGCGGGACAAGATGACGGTTTGATTGGTACCATTTTGGGGTAAATACGCCTTTTTGATCGCCTGCTATTACACTTTTTGTGAGGCAAGAGGGAAAAAATGGTTGTTTTGGCATAGGTTTTTTTTTTTTTTTTTTTGCAGCATTCACCTGGGGGGCCCTCTCATGTAATATTTTTATAGAGCAGGTTGTTACGGATGTGGGGATACCAGATATGTATAACTTTTTTGTTTTTGGATAGTTTTACACATTAGATTTACTTTTGAACAGAATAAAATCTTTTTTTGTGTTGCCATTTTCAGAGAGCCATATTTTTTTTATTTTTCGGGCGATTGTCTCAGGTAGGGTATCATTTTTGCGGGACAAGATGACGGTTTGATTGGTACCATTTTGGGGTAAATACGCCTTTTTGATCGCGTAGTATTACACTTTTTATGGGGGAATGTGACCAAAAAATGGCTGTTTTGGCACTGTTTTTATTTTTTATTTTTTACTGTGTTCACCTGGCGGGATGGATTATGTGATATTTTTATAGAGCCGGTCGATACGGACGCGGCAATACCTAATATGTCTACTTTTTCTTTTTTTTTCTTTTTTTAACAATTTTTTTTACTTTATTGGGGGGAAAATGGCGTTTTTCTTTTTTTTACTTGAAACTTTTATTATTATTTTTTTAACTTTATTTTTTAACATTTTTTTCAACTTTTTACACTTCTTTTTTTTAACTTTTGGGGGTTCTGATCCCCTTCACAATGCATTACAATACTTTGTATTGTAATGCATTGGCTGTAAGTGTATTACTCACAGTAATACACTTACAGCCTGCTTCCTGTGCGATCCAGGGGGCTGGATCGCACAGGCTCGCAGGGATGGCAGCCACGATGCCTAAGGAAGGCATCGGGCTGCCATCCAAGCCATCGGGTCCCCGTCACAGCAGCGCGGGGACCCGATGGCCCCCCCGCTCGGCATCCTGAACATGCGGCACACCTCATGTGCCGCGGTCAGCGCTGACCGCGGCACATGAAGGGTTAATGCGCCGGCATCGGTGTTTTCACCGATGTTGGTGCATTCCCCAGGGGTCCGGCACCTGGGCACTGCCGGACCCCCGCCGCTGATCGGGCGGGCGCAGCTCCTGCACCCGCCCGATCAGCGCGCCGTACATGTACGGCGCTGGGCGGTAAGTCACGTCCCGTTGCGCCGTACATGTACGGCGCTGGGCGGGAAGGGGTTAATGCTTAGCTTTGCTGCCATCTACTGACCAAACTTAATTACTGCAGCTATAATGTTTCACACTGTTACACTCCCACAAACCGGCAGTAAAATGCACTCAGTGGACTCTTCTTTGAGTCCTCTCCATTATGTGAGTGAGCACCGGAGTCCACTGAGTGCATTTTACTGCTGGTTTGTGGGAGCACAGCGTCAGAATGGAAGTGAGTATAAAGATAAAAATTACATATTCGGATTCAGCATCACTTACACTATATAACGCTTACTCTAGTTCAGGGGGTGTTTCGGAGATGACAGGTTCCCTTTAAGTGTTTGAAAATGTAATCATCTGTAGATCTTAGAGCCATGTCTGCAATGTCCTCTATTTGCATAACCTTATGGCTTGTCCTTCTTAGTATTGCAGTTTCAAAGTTAAAAAGGTTTTCCAGGATTTTCATATTGATTACCTATCCTCGGGATACTGTAGGTTATCAATATACATAAGATAGCAGTGGTCTGACACCCGGTATGCTGACTGATCAGCTGGTTGAAGAGAAGGCCACAACCCGCACCAGCACAGCCTTCCCTTCATTGTTTACCTGCTCATCGTCAGCACTGCAGTGGTGATCAGTGTAATTACAAGACTGTATCCCATTCACTTCTATGGGACGACTCCTTTCTATTAAAGTGTATAGGACCCCAGCTGATCTGATATTGAAGACCTATCCTGAGGACAGGCAATCAACATTAACATTACATTCTGTGTAAAATAGAATAATGCAATGAAATCTTACAAATCAAACTTCTGCTTTCCTTGTAGCAGTTCTGAGTGGTCCCTGTTGGTTGTGACTTTTTTCTCATTTTCTGTCTTTTTCTAGATAATACACAGGAGTACATTGTACTTATTTCTCGGTACAGACCTGACCGCTGATAAGATATAAACCTCTCCCTGTCACATCCCTTCATCTACGGCTGTACAATTCCCAGTGATACAGGCCTGTGCAGACACCAGTGTGTGAGAGATACAATGGAAGCAATGAACGTGCAGAAGATAATTTCCATCATTTTATGTTATCGTTTTCTGGAAATCTTCCTGTTGCTGGTTTTGTGTGTGACCTTCTGTGATTCTGAGATACAGGACCCTGCAGCTCAATGTCATCTTGTCATGAAGAATTATACCTTTGAGTATGAATATTCTCAGGAAGGAGATATCATTATCGGAGGGATCTTCACTGTACATTCCTGGATGACAGAATGGTCCTTTATAGGGAGCGATGACTACAACCGGATGTGTTCAGGGTAAGTACAGATGTTAGTTATGCAGAGCTGGAACTTACTCCGAAAATGTACAAGAAAATTATGGGCATCAGTGAGTAGTCTGTAGTCATAATTTTTACTTTATAATATTCACCTGATCATACGACATGCCTAGGATTTAAAGGAGGAAAATAAGAAAAAAAAATACTTTTCATCAGACTAGAGATTTGGTTCAGTTCATGTGTATAGGTTTGAACTAGTCTGATGAAAAAGTTTGATTTGAACCCAAATTGATTCTCCCCAAACCAAAGTGTCTTGAATTGCCCTGGAAATTGGAATATAGCGCCCTCTAGTCTCCCAAGGCTCTGAAATTTTATGAAAATATGTTAACTCTGTGTGGTAATGTGTATGGTATAACCGTGGAGGTTGTGTATATACCTCAGCTGGGTGAGATAAGTGAAGTCCAGAACAGCTCAGCTTGCTTCAGCAAACATAGTTGTTGGAGCTGTTTTGTTAGAGTTATATGGGCTGGATTTTATTTGGAATGAGAAGTAGGTTTGGCAGTGGGACCTTTCAGGCCACACACCCTTCCACTGAACATATTCCCGTTAACCTGAGGTGATCCCAGATGAGGCGGGCTGTGATAATCAATGAGAGATAAAACAAACCTCTGTGTATGAGCCTGAAAGAGGTATTGAAAAGGAAGCCTGCAGAGACTCCATGCTGTCCTAGCCCAGATGGTTGGGAGCCAGACAAGCCAGGCATTTGGGGGGGGGCCAGTGATGCATGAGGAAAGAGTTGTTGCACAGTCAGAAGGAATCTTGGACCATATCCCCCCAAGGTACTGGTGTGGTCACAGCCAGGAGGTTCCGGGACCATATGAGTAAAGCCAGATCTCACCCCATGTGTGAACTGCATCTTAGAGGTGAGTTAGGGAGACCCCAGATAGGCAGGTGTTTATCTACAAGGCAGTAGATCAGTTGTCTAGTAGTAGTGGTGGTAGTAATAGTAGTAGCGGTAAATGTGTACGTTAATAGTGGTCACTGTAGGGGATTCATAGTAAGGAGTACCAGTTGTGGCAGTGGCAGCAGCAGTAGCCATATCTACAGTGTTCATTTTAGGACATGGTCAGATATCAGAGTCAAGTATCAAAATAAAGCCTTTAGCTCAGTGGTTAGACACTTGCCTCCCATGTGGACTTTTGGGGTTCAAAACCCCTATCAGTCTTAAAAAAAAAATACGTTTTATTGAGCCTTAGAAAAGAGGAAAATTCAAGTGATGTGTGACTCTTGATGACTGAGGCATCAGGCGTCAGGATCGCATTGACTTTTAGCTGCATTGTACTTTTCATATGCTGAATCACACAGATGAACAAAATCTCAAATGTTACTGCCTAAGCCTATAGTTCAGTGGTTAGACACTTACCTCCCACGTTGACATCTGGTATTCAAAATCCCTATCAGTCTTTAACAAAAATTTACATTTTATTGAGCCCAAGAAAAGAGGAAAATTCAAGTGATGTGTGACCCTTGATGACTGAGGCGTCAGGCGTCAAGATCGCACTGACTTTTAGCTTCATTATACTTTATATATGCTGAATCACATAGATTAACACAATCTCAAAGGTCACTGTCTAAGCCTATAGCTCAGTAGTTAGACATTAGCCTCTCATATGGACTTCTAATGTTAAAATCCCCTTTCAGCCTTTAAAAAAAATTATATTTTATTGAGCCCTAGAAAAGAGGAAAATTCAAGTGATGTGTGACCCTTGATGACTGAGGCATCAATGTGACAATGACTTTTAGATCTGACCCTGACACCTGACTCTGACACCTGACCCTGGACTTCAGGCGTCAGGGTCGCAATGACTTTTAGCTTCATTGTACTGTACTTTAAAATATGCTGAATCACATAGATGAACAAAATCTCTCAGGTTACTGTTTATGCCTATAGCTCCGTGGTTAGACCCTTGCCTCCCATGAGGCCATCTAGGGTTCAAAACCCCAATCAGTCTTTTAAAAAACATTTACATTTTATTTAGCCCTAGAAAAGAGGAAAATTCAAGTGATGTGTGACCCTTGATAACTGATGCGTCAGGCGTCAGGATCGCAATGACTTTTAGCTTCATTGTACTTTACATTTGTTGCATCACAAGATGATGAAAATCTCTCAGGTCACTGTCTAAACTTATAGCTCAGTGGTAAGATACTTGCCTTTCAGGTAGACTTCTGGAAGCCTCCTATTGGGCTTAAAAAAAATAACATTTTACTCAGTTATCAAGGGTCACACATCACTTGAATGTGCCTCTTTCAAATGTAAATTTTAAAGACCAATAGGAGTTTCAAACCCTAGAACTCTACATGGGAGGCAAGCGTCTAACCACTGAGCTAAGGGTTAAGACTGCAAATTGGGAGGTTTTCTTCATCTATATGATTCAGCATATGTAAAGTACAATGAACCTAAAAGTCATTACAACTCTGACGCCTGAAGTCCAGGGTCAGGTGTCAGAGTCAGGTCTAAAAGTCATTGCGACCCTGATGCCTGATGCCCGACGAGTCAGTCATCAAGGGTCACACATCACTTGAATTTTCCTCTTTTCTAGGGCTCAATAAAATCACATTTTTTTTTTAAACTGATAGGGGTTTTGAACTCCAGATGTCCACATGGGACACAAGTGTCTAACCACTGAGCTATAGGCTTAGACAGTAACCTCTGAAATTTTGTTCATCTATGTGATTCTGCATGTGTAAAGTACAATGCAGCTAAAAGTCAGTGCGATCAGTCATCAAGGGCCACACATCACTTGAATTTTCCTCTTTTCTAGGGCACAATAAAATGTAATAAAAAAAAACCAGATTAGGGTTTTGAACCTCAGAAGTCTACATGGCAGGCAAGCGTCAAAGCACTGAGCTATAGGTTTTAGACAGTACTCTGAGAGATTTTCATCATCTATGTAATTAAGCATATGTAAAGTACAATGAAGCTAAAAGTCAGTGCGATCCTGACGCCTGACACCTGAGTCATCAAGGGTCACACGTCACTTGAATTTTCCTCTTTTCTAAGGCTCAATAAAATGTAATTTAAAAAAAAAGACTGATAGGGATTTTGAACCCCAAAAGTCCATATGGGAGGCAAGTGTCTAACCACTGAGTTATAGGCTTAGACTGCAACCTCAGAGATTTTGTTTATCTATGTGATTCAGCAAATGTAAAGTACAATGCGTCAGTGCGATCCTGATGCCTGATGTCCAAGGTCAGGTGTCAAAGTCAGGTGTCTGACCATGTCCTAAAATGAACACTGTACATATGGTACATATTGGCAGACAGACATCAGTAGTGGCATGATGGCAGCAGCAATAGCCATATGGAACATGATAGTTGGTAGGAAATATGATGGTAGCTAGGAAGCCAGACAGCAACAGCGACAAGATGAAACCCCTGAGGAAGCTGATGATTCCAGCGATACGTGTGGGGCGTTGCACCTATGCACCATGCTTGCCTGTATCCATATTCGATAAACAGCGGGGAAAAAAATGATGTCATATTTATTGTATATTATGGATTTTGCATTTCTTTGACGGCTTACATGTGTCCACATTTAGGACTTGGTGATCGTAGGGATATGTTTTGGACACAATTTTTTTTTTGTCGTAACACATGGTCTTGATTGTATACAATGTTTTTCTGTCTTGTGTTGTTTAATAAAATATACATTTTAATATAGAGATGTGCAGCCTTTGTATGCAGTTGTGCTTTTTCTTATTATTAAAGATGAGACACTGTCACTAAAAGGCCTCAGCTATTCATCCGCCTCAACCAAAGGATTGAGAAAATCCTCCCGAATCCAGGCTTGGGTCATTTTTTTACAAAGTGATGTTTTAGACCCTGGCAGAGGACAACTTGGTCCATTCAGGTGCCAACACACCGGCTGCCACACTGACAACCTTCTCAGGGATGACACCGGAGGTTAATCTTGAAAAAAGACAGAGCATACTGAACAAATTCGGGCCACTGTTCTAGTCTGCTTGCCCAGAAATCCATGGGGTCAGGAAACAGAATATGCATCAGAGACAGTCCAGAGTCTAGGTAAGACTGAACCTGGGTGTTGAGGTGGGAGGTCTTGTCTTTGTTGACTTGTGAAAAAAAAACTGTTCCGTTATGTCGAGGAGACTGAACTGGTTGCTGCTGCCTGGGGTGGAGCGAGGTGGGTGAGTCTGCAAGGGGGAAGAGATGGGCCTCCCTTTAAGACACTTTGGTGGCAGGCATCTTCCTGGGAAAAGCAGCAGTAAGGGCAGGTTCACATTGGTGTTATGAATTCCGATATAGGGTTCCGTTATAACAGAGTTATAATGGAATTCTAGGACAGAATGCAAAACAGAAGAATTTAAGAGGCATTCCCTTTTGCTCCATCCTAATACATGTCTATGGGGACAAATAACAGTTCTGTTTGGTTCCGTTATACATGACGGAAAAAAATGGTCCTGTGGAAAAGGCTATATTTTCTGTCATGTAAAACGGAACTGTTATTTTTCCCCATAGACATGTATTAGAATAGAACAAGACTAAATGCCTCTTAAAGGCTTCCATTTTGCATTCCGTCCTAGAATTCCGTTTTATTCTGTCATAACTGTGTTATAAAGGAAAATCTATAACATAATGTATAATGCAAATGTGAACCAGCCCTTATGCAAATTACACACCGTTTACTGGTAATAACGTAATTTGGCCTAACTTTAGGATGGATGAAAACGTTTCCCCATTTTGCTTTAATAGTGAGGATCTAAAAGCATGGCTATCTAGTAATCATCAGATACTTGATGTGAATGATATGCCTTTCAGTGCATAAGCAAGCACGCATACAACTCACCACTCTGGCCAGTGTGCCCAAGGGGCCAATCCATTCTGGCTCTGACACCTCTGAAATGATTAGGTGTTGTGGTTGGTGTCACCATCGTCATCATTCTCCACCTCCTCTTCCAGTGGCAGCTTCTCATCCTGCATAGGATGCCTTCTACCATTGTTCCCTTCTAAGCGTCTGTTCATACATATGAGATTCATACTGAGATACATATGAGAGGGATGAGATTGTTCATGCTGCAGTTGTCTCTACAGACAAATTGTGTGGCCTCTTTGAAGGGCTTTAACAGCTGAAAGGTATCTCTGATGAACTGCCACAGCCTGACCTTGAAACAACACATCCTCCCTGCTGAGTTAGTCTGGTGCATGACAAAATCATTCCTTTTGCTTTCTGCAGCTTGTACAGATGCTCTAGCATGTGCAATGTTGAATTCCAGAGAGTTGAAATGTCATGGATTTAGCTGTCACTGCAAATCCAGGAGAGCATTCCTCTCCACCTAAAAACGGCTGTGATGTGAGGTTAGTCAGCTAAACGTTGCCGGTATCTTGAGCAAGCCAGTGTACTTTTTTAAAAAGTGTTGCATGACTAGGCTAATCACATTCGCCATGCTGTGAGCATGTGTTATTTGAACAGGTTCAGCATGGCCAATGTGGGGCAGCCATTGTTGCTGACCACCTTGCCGTGTTGGAGTTGACAAAATCGTGGAGTATATTGGATAACACTGACAGCATTATGTCAGTGTTATCTAATTCATTCCAGAACTCTAAGGGTTACATAGCATCATAAATCAATCACTACGACTCTGCAGTGAGACAAAGTCCAACTACCAGACTAAATACGAGTTAAGCACAGTAGAGAGACAAAGCAGAATATTTAAGTTTGTCTACCAGTTTATACCAAAACTGCAGGAACCAAGAGAAACACAACTTTTTGTATGGATGCAAGTTGATTCAAGTAAAGCTGTTGAACTTTATAAAACTCTGGACTCGACTATTTCCACCATTACTCCCCACTTTATTGCTGCGGAGCCTAACCCTGGGGAGTGATGGTATCCAGGTAGGAGAGCGTGACACTCACAGAAAACTATTGGGGCTGCACCACACCACTCGGCATTCATATATAATGGTGGGCTCCTTGGCCCCCTTTCTGATTCCCTGGTCTGTATTTACCCTGACTGCTACTGTCGCTACCAATGCCCCCACCATCAATACCATGGCTATGGGTGCCACTATTACAACCATCAACCCAGCTATGTTTAACGTCCTCCGTGGTTGCTTTTTTTTGAAAAAAAGAAGGTACCCCAGTAAGAAGGGGCAGTGAGTGGAGTGGATGGTACTTAAAGGCTTATCTGGGACTGCAAGGAGGAGGAGCAGGACGAATGCTGTGAAAAACATATAAAAATACATAAAGATATAAAACACATGACACAATGCAATAATGCCTTCTGCCTACCACCAAAATAACGATGCAGTTTTGGCAGTAAAATGTCTTTGAACACTGCATTTAGTATCACTAGTAGAGATGAAGAAGTTTTAAAAATTTCAATTTGATTTGATCCGTGATAAATCAGGTATACCCAGGCCCCTCTGCCTGATCATATTCATGCCAATTGGGGCCCAGTCTCAGTGTGACGGCCTGGAAGTTTAACTGCAGGGAGGGTGTATCACCATAGGCACTATGTTTTAGTGCACCCACATTTATATTTAATCCGTTCTTTAGCTATTGTTTCATCAGTATTACAGGCAGTTGTAATTTATCGCTGTCTAGATCACTGTGCAGTGCACAGTGAGTCAAAGCTAATCCCTTCTGTTATAGAAAAATAAAAGTATACAGCACCCTTCAGTAAAGTCAAAAAGCCATTCTCGCCCCTGCAGGAGCTGTGTCCAAATGGCTCCTTAGTGGAACAAAAACAAAGAAATAGAGGGAGCACCAATAGTGGAGAAAAAAATTCCAGACATATGCTTTTATAATCCCTAATCTTTTAGCTGTATATTTACTGTGCATCAAGAAGTGGCCCCATGACAGAGTGGGGAGGGTGGCAGCAGCAGCAAAACAGTTACGGTGTGGGTGTCTCAATGACTCTTTAGTGGAACATGTATGTTTTGCATGTGTAAGGACTTCAAAAATAAGGACATGGAGGAAGCGCCAATGAAGTAGTGGAGAAAAAAGGTTCTTTTAATGCATGTTGTGGCAGTGCAAACAGATGCATTTGAATTTATTAGGTTTAGTTCAAACATCACTTATTTAGTCAGTAATTGTCAGCACAAAGTGTAATGTGCTGTCCCCCAGTGGAGATCGTGTCCCAGTGTTTATAATGTCAAGTGGTATGTTGTGGCCCTAATAGTTTTGTGTCACAGTGCTTCTAAGTCAGGGCCGATTCTAGCTAGGAAAGCAAAATGGCCAACTGTTTCTAGATTGCAATACTTGTAGCCCACAAACAGCTTGCACACATTAAAATATACCAGCAGTGGATATACCACACACATAAATATATATCTGCAGTGATTACACCGCACATATAAACATATACCATCAGTGATTATACCGCACACATAAAAAATATACCAGCAGTGATTATACCACACACTAGTGTTAATCGAGCACTACGATGCTTTGGCGCTCGGGCCAAACACTAGGTGGTGCTCGAGTGCTCAGCCGAGCACCCGAGTATAATGGAAGACAATGGGAGAACCTGAGCACTAAATCAAGCACCCCCTGCTCTGCAGAGGGGAGGGTGTCCGGTTACATAGTAACATAGCAAGGGTGGGTTCACATCACCGTTATGCTTTCCGTTTGTGTTTTCCATTATAACATGGTTATAACGGAAAATAATGGAAACCATAAGTCGGAAGTCAAAACGGAAGCCTTTAGAGGCATTCCGTTTTGATCCGTCATAATAGAAGCCTATGAGAATCATAAAGGATCCGTTTGGTTCCCGTTATGCAAGACGGAAAAAAAAGTCCTGTCGATAATGGAAAACACAAACGGAAAGCATAATGCTGATGTGAACCCACCCTAACATAGTTTATAAAGCCGAAAAAAGACATCTGTCCATCCAGTTCGGCCTGTTTTCCTACAAGTTGATCCAGATGAAGGCAAAAACCCCTGTGAGGTAGAAGCCAATTTTCCCCACTTTAGGGGAAAAAAATCCTTCCCGGGAATAGTTCATAGGGAAAGGTGAGAAAATGGTGGAAACACCACTGGAATGGTTTGGGAACAGCATGGGGAGGATGTCTGGATGTATCTTGGACACTGAAGTCGCTGCTATTAACGATGATGTCCGAGTATTACGCCACTTTTACGGAATGCCAATAATACTCCCAAAAACCGAAGATAGCATCTATTTTAGAGGAAATATTGTTAGGAAAAATATATTTACTTGTACGTAAAGCGCAAGTGCTGCCAAAAATTACAAGGAAGAGGCACTCCGATACAACTAGTATATAACATAATTGAGGGCCTCATTCACATTGTGGTACAATTGTTCATGATGTGGGACTCCTACACTCTTAAAGCCTATGCGCAAAGGGAAAGGGCTGCCAAAAATTACAAGGAACAGGCACTCCAATACACCCTTTATTACACATATAGGTGGGCATCAGACACACCCTTGAAAAATTATGATTGATGGCCTGCTGCTGACACTCAGAAACAATAGGGGTGAGGTGCTGCTGCTGAGATGACAATCTGAAAAAATTATGGGTGAGGTGCTGCTGCTGAGCTGATGTCTAAAACATTATGGGTGAGGCGTGGCTTGGAAATGTCGCCGAACGGCTGCACTTGCTGAGAGCTCCCGCTCCCTCCGGCCTGTTTGCCCACTTACCGGCATCTTAAAGCAGCATCCCCGAACCCTCATGCAAGGGAAACGCTGACAGAGCACCCCAGCACAGCCTCTGAGTCCCTCTGGCCGCACCAGAAGCGGTATTCGCTGCTTTCTCAAAACCTCCTCTGCCCCCGCTCTCCCGCTTGCCTCACCTGTAATGGTGACCAGCCAGTCTCCCCCTGCCTCTCCACAGCAGGGAAATTGCACTGCTCCCTCTCAGCAGCTGGACTTCCCTCCACAAATTTTTCGAGACCCCCCCCACTCCAGCACTGCCGGACCCTAGCGTGGCAGCTGACATACAAGCCCTCAGGGACCAGGTAGGAGCTATGCCTACTAAATTAGATATGAGAAAAGAAACAAATTGTGATGGAGCGCCAAGGATATAGAAAAGTGTATAAAAACAATAGTAAAAACTATTAATGGAGAGATAAGTATCTCTATAGTACCAGATATATGCGTACACACCAAACTCAGTTGGAACACATATATAAATTATCAAGCAACAAGCGCAAAGTGTTCCAACACCTAAGTAGGTACGAAACCAATGTAAAAAGTAAGGGAAGAGTGGACACTTACTTCACCAGGGAGGGGGGTACTGGGATAAGCATAAAACACCCGTACCTGACCCTCCCTCGCCGAGTTCGACTGTAGATAACAGATACCCCACGTCCCTTAGGATGGATGATCAGGACTTCTTAGTTGGGTAAGTATCTTTAATGGTAAAAGCTCAACGCGTTTCGGGGAACAAGTATCCCCTTCTTCAGGAGCAACAACAGTATGTATACAAATAAAAATCAGTGAACACTTACATATATATAGAGAAAAGAGATAGGTCCCTGGAGGTGGAGTAATCAATATGGTATCGCGTTTGGCGCCAAAAAGCGCTACAAACCACGAAATGGTGCTGTTTCCTGTGTGGACCGGAAGTACCATGCGTTCCAGCAGTGGAACGCATGATAAAGTAACGTAATCTAACACAAAACTACGATGTTACTAATAAACATTCCAGAGGGAGTGAGGGAAGACATACTCCATTATATAAATAATAATAATGATCGTGGGTGCTGGGGACCGGCTGACTCACCAAACATAAAGTGCTAAAAGCGCTAGAGCGTCCCACGGTGGAACGCATAGGGGAAGGAGACAGCGAAAGCTCCGATCATGTGATCCCCCATGCGTTCCACGGTGGGACGCATACAAAAGAAAGCCGGAAGCATACCAGGTATCTAATTGCGCTTCAGAGTGGAGCGCACGACAGCTGGATAAAGCAATAGAGAATACATATGCATTTGATTGAGGAGCAATTAACATATCAAAAGGGTATATATATATATATAGAATCAAAATATGGTTAGGGTAATGGAAACACCTATATACATATATATATATATATATATATATACACATATATACATGTATATATATATATATATATATATATATATATATACATATACACACATCACACAAGAGCATAAATATATATAATAAATAGAGATGAGCGAGTAGTGTTCGATTGAGCCGGTATTCGATCGAATACTACGCTATTCGGCATACTCGATTTCAATCGAGTATAACGGCGATGGCGCACTTAGAATTCGTTTCCCCTCCCACCTTCCCTGGCTCTCTTTTTCCACCAATCACCATGCAGGGGGGGTATGACAGGCACGCTGAGCACGCTGGCAGCGCGAAAACGGCGTCTACATGGATTGGCTGGAAAAACCATGTGACCTCGAATATTAAAAACTCAGCTCATCCTGCTCGTACGCATATGCTGCGTGAAACTTAGTCAGGGACAGAGGCTGGAGAAGGGAGAGACAGGTTTTAGCAGTTGGACAGGCAGGAGCGTGATTAAAAGCCCTTATCAGGGCTACTATAGTGCAGTACAGTGATAGCTTTACTACAATATAGACTTTACAGACAACGGCTGCTGTATTCAGG
>ONZH01000635.1:0-39716 GCA_900303285.1 Rhinella marina | reverse complement strand
CGTCCTGAGAGCGGGGGCCCCTAGATCTCTCTCTCAGGCATTTATCCATGCGTACAGCAAGAGTCATGGCGGCTTCCAAAGACACCGGAGTTTCATGAAAGGCCAAAGTGTCCTTTAGCCTTTCAGATAATCCTTGACAAAACTGACTACGGAGAGCCGTATCGTTCCATTGAGTATCCGTAGCCCACCTCCGAAACTCAGAGCAATTTCAACAGAGCGCTCACCCTGACCCTTGGTCTCGGCCAGGGAGATGCGATCCGTGTCATCATAGATAAGCCCCAATGCCTTGAAAAATTTATCTACCAACTGGAGAGACTGCGACCCGGTCGGCAGAGACTGTGACTGTGACATGACTGTGCATCCCCCTTAAGCAACAAGATCACCACACCAACTCTCTGTTCCTCATTACCAGAAGAATGAGGACGCAGCCTAAAGTACAATTTGCATGCCTCCCTGAACAAAATGAAGTTATCACGTCCCCCAGAGAATCTATCAGGGAGAGCAACTTTAGGCTCTAGACAGGCCTGGCAACCACCACCCCGGGACCAACAGCCTGTGGTCTCTGAATCTGGGTGACGGTCGAGCGGAGGTCAGCGACCTCCAAAGAGAGACCCTGTAGCTGTCCTGCCAGAGCAGTAATTGGGTCCATGTCTGCACAAAAATGGACAAAATGACGATTTTGGGCAGTTTATAATGTCACGCTCTGGTGTGGGGGGGAATATCCCACACTAAGCGCAAGAGGAAGAGGGGGGGAAAGGAAATGGGATTAGGCCTGGAAGAGTAATGGCAGAAGGTAACCTCCTATACAAACCCTGACTCTAGTCGTGCCCTTCTAACAGTATGAACAGTCCTAGAAGGTAGGCGAGTTCATACGCTGGAAACCTGGGACCCTAACTGTCCCTGAAGGACCCTGAAGCCAGTGACATTAATGAGACAAATCGTTCCTCCACCAAACTGGACGAACAGTAGTCTCCCCTCAGGCCCAAACACCAAAACACTGGGAAGATATACACAAATAAACGAAAGGGAAGGAAGACACTTAGCTTTCCTGAAGATTGTGGCAGCAATGGGATCTCCACAGAGAAACACACACCAAACGACCACAGACATCACAGAAAATATAAACCGCACAGCATGGGGAGAGAACCAACACTAAATAGACAAAGATAATTACAAAGATACCTACACCTAAAGAGGGAGGGTGTGGTGAATGTCAGAAACAACAAAACAATCAAAGGAGAACCTGTCAGCTTAACCCATGGGTTGCCAATCTGACAGACCTCCCGATACCTGTCACAGGAATGTCCATGACATTACCTTACTCGAAGAAGACATTGGTCTTGTATAAACAACACTGCTAAGGATATCGGAATCTTCATCAAAGTCATTGTCTTCTGTTCCGTTGGTATCTCCTTCATTGGAATTATGTCTTCTTCTGGATTTTACTGAGGTCACCATGAAGAAGAATAAATAGGACATTGTTAAGATGAATTTCCATGCCAATGTGATAAATGTCCATGATTTCTATAGCTCAAAAGGCAGCTTCCCTTTCACTCATTGTTTGCACTGGAACTTGTAAATGGACAAGTGTGTAAAAAGTAAAAATTTCTATGTAGGTCAGATAACCATTACATCTAACTAGATTTTAAAATAGCAACTGTCACTAGAATTTGAACATTATGAGTAAACCTCACCTCAGTTGCATCATTCTTTTAATTTAGGGTTCTCTTTTAATATTATGTAAGGATTTTAATATACCCTTGTAGTATGATTGTCAAACTTGCTTCAAATAGTCTTCAAGATAGGAAAACACACTTCATGAAACATTGTCTGCTCACCTCTAGCAAATGTGTCCTATAGGTTGATTAAAAAATGTATCTACAAAACTACAGACCAAAACTTTCATACAGTGGGACACTACTCACAACTACATGTCTTTTTTTTGTCATTCGCTCCTGGTCAGTGAATAGGATACTAGAATGGCTACAACATGGCCGTCTCCACAACACACATTCCCACATCTATCTTTAGGCCTCTCACCTTGCTCATTTATAATACTGATGTTAAAGGGATACATTTACATACTGACACATACCTGTTTTCTGTGGCTTCTTTTTATGGCGTTGTTTGACAGGAGCAGGAGGAACTGTTCGGTTACCTACACTCACTGAATTGTCTTCATCACTGGAATTCTTAAAAGCAACCATCTTATCAGACGTTATTTCTTGAATGGAATCTTGTATATCAACAGCTGCACAAAAATTTCAATTGGAAGGGGTCACATATTATGATTTCTAGGTTTCAGCCTGACCATATACATGGGATATGCTATGTCTCCTGACTCCACCAATGACATGCACTCTCAGCTTGGCCAAGTCTGTGTTTATTTAAATGGGGAGAGGGGATTAAAGGGCTTGTCCAGTTTCAGTAAGAAATCGGACAACCTTTGGAATCCACCTACAGTAAAGAACTGGTAAGAAAAGTACTTACCTAACAGATCATATGCTGCTGCTCCGGTTCTCTCAGCTCGGCATTAGCTGCAGCAGCGACATCATGTCAACAACACGTGACCACTGCAGCAAATCATTGGCCTTCTCTGATGCACCAATGAGGCCAGTGATTGGCTGCAGCAGCCATGTGTTGTCGACCTGAATTCACCAAAGTAGCCAGGTAAATAGAGTCCAGCCAGAAGAACCATAGCGGCTGTTAGGTAAGTATTTACCAGTTCTTTAAAGCAGGCAGATCTTGAGCATTGTCCAGCTTCCTCCTGAAACAGAACAAACCCTGTATCTGCTGGCATCTAGGGCAAGTTTGGGAGGCCCCCATTATTTAGATTGTTGGGTGATCCCACCAAGAAAGACTTTTATGTCATGTGTACAGCTGGCTTTACTCTCAAGGGTCTGCACTAATATTCTTGAGAAGTTACAACCTTTGTTCTGTGGTGTATTCTCCTTCTCACAATCGTGAGCAAGAGAAGCTGATGCTCGACGAGTCTTTGACACCTTGGGTGGTGTTTTCTTGGATTCCTTGGCATCGTGTTTCCCTGGGCACAGTAAAAAAAGAATGAGATACTCATAATATATAGATATACATTCAGATATAAAACTACATTTTTTTCAGATAAAAGTAGTCAAAAAGAATAGTAATAATTTCCACATATTCTACTATGACCTAGGGAGGCCATACATACATCATACTTACCAATATTGTTGTTGATAAATTTGGGGCATGAAAGCCCCACCCTGTGAATGTCCCAAACCCACCCAGGAACACCCATTTATAGCTTATAGGGCTTACTGTACATAAGACTGCCTATTTTTGACCCAGGACAGCGAAAAATTACCAGGACTGTAGTGGAGAAGTGTAAAGCAGGGTTAGGTTATAAAAAAAAAAATATCCCAAGCTCTGAACATCTCACGGAGCTGTCAAGAGCAACCCTACCAAGACATGGTCGTCCACCTAAAATGATAGCCCAGGCAAGGAGAGCACTAATTAGAGAAGCAGCCAAGAGGCCCAGGGTCACTCTGCAGGAGCTGCAGTGATCCTGAAGCTCAGGTAGGAAAATGTGTCCTCAGGACAACTATTAGTTGTGTACTCCACAAATCTGGTCTTTATGAAAGAGTGGCAAGAAGACAGCCATTTTTTAAAGCAAGCCATAAGAAGTCACGTTTGCAGTTTGCCATAAGCAATGTAGGGGACACAGCAAATTGGAAGAATGTGCTCTGGTCAACCGAAGTTGAACCTTTTGGCCTAAATGCAAAACGCTGTATGTGACGAAAAACTAACTGCACATCTCACTGACTATATGTACCTGAAATACTAAATATATAAACGTTGCACACGTGGCTCCGAGGTCTAAAACTGGGGCAATTCACATCTCACTGTGCCAACTGTGAAACATGGTGGCGACAGCCTCATGCCGTGGGGTTTCTTTTCTTCAGCAATTTCTATAGAACTGTAGGTAAATCTACAATCTGTTACAAGTGTTCATTAATCTACATAGTTCTTAATGGGGTTTTCTTGTGCTACATAATAATGCTATCCATAATCAACACATGGTGGGGACCATCAGTAATACTATCACTTATGCGCAGTAGATCTTTGTTTGTATATATGGTTTCTAATGTCAGGTTCTGTGTTATATTACTTAAAGGAGACATGACACAGAATATGAAACTGTCTTTCATAAAGTATGGTAGCTGTGATATGCCTAACCTGCCATTTATGTGCCCCATGTCTACAGCATAAAGTAATGGTTGAACCAAGGGTGTGCATATCATAGATGCAGACCACATGGTTGTAATAGGACCCCTGGAGAAAAGAGGGGCCTAGCTCAGGTTGGTCTCATCCATTATTATAATGGGTGTCGTGAATACCCAGACCTTAACACATTAACAAAGTAGACTGAGGATAATCAACCCAAGCATCATGGTAAAGAGATGATGGGGACATACAAGCATCAAGTTCTTCTGTCTCTGGCGGTTAAGGGTGTTGTGTTGTCAAATAGCACTAGACCCATTTTAATAATTGCTATGGGGACCCTTCCCCTATGAATGCTTCTGGGTCTAATAATAATCAAAAAAGAAAAAGCACTGTCAGTAGGTAACATGATTTAACCGTATCTATGACTTATGTTATTAGTACATTTTCTGACTTATATACAACAGTTAGTATTTAGCAATACATTGATACATTTGTCCTATGGGCATAACCTCTTTAATCATAGGCTATTCTATTCTGTACATCCTTAATAGTTATTTGTTTGCTACATGTCCGTTTTAATAAATACGTGTGCTGTTCCTCTGTTTCTCCTCTTGGAAATGTATGAATAAGCAGACCACTGTGTCAATATTCCACCTGTCAATGGGTCATGTCTCTCCATAGTCTGACACCGCTGCAGGGGCGCAACTACCATAGTGGCAGACCATGCGACTGCTATGGGGCCCAGGGCAAGAGAGGGCCCAGTCTTAGTTGGTATTAGCAAATGAAGCTGTGGAAAAATGGTCCAAGGGTCATTGAAAGGGGTCTAGGCAGAAACCCTTCTGTCCTGTGTGGGGGCCTGGTTTGATCCTTGCTATGGAGCCCTGCTGAATCATTCAGTGCTGACAGTATCACACTGTTTAGAAGCACAAGGTGATCATTTCTTACCCCCCTCCCCTTCCTTCCCTCTGCCCACAGCGGTACTCTGAAGAGCTCTATACTTACCTGCTACCCATCGCTCCATTCTGGTTCCACGGCTCCCAGGCTGTCTTCACTGCTCTTCTAACCCCCATCTGCCAACTTTTGCACAGACAGAGTCATGTGCGCCCCAGCAGTCAATGACTAGCTTTAGCAGTGACATATACCACTGCTGGGTCACATGCTGTTTAGGAACACGTCTACACTGATGCCAGTCATTGGTCGCAGCAGTGCACATGACCCTGTCCAAAGGTTTACAGGACGGGAACTGGAAGACCGCTGAAGGAAGCCACGAAGCTGGAATGGAGTGGCGAGGAGCAGGTAAGAAGGAGTTTTTCAACAGCTACAGTAGGCTGCACAGTAGGAGTCTGTTAAAAAAGTCCCCAAAGCCTGACAACCCCTTTAAATAAAAATCTCAGAAGATCTGAAAGATCAGCTACAAAGGGAATTTGTCACAGCTTCCATATAAGAAGAAATCTGTCAATCACCCATGGAGAGGGGAGAGCCAGGAGCTCATGAATATGAGGCATTCTAAGCTCATGAAGTTTACTGAGCAGACTCCAGAAGTGCTCAATACTGATTTTACCAAAATGACTGGGTCAATCCAAGAAAGTGACTCCCTGTCTTAATCAGGGTCTTGGTTACAATTTTAAGCTTTGCTCAGGTAAAGCAGCATAAAACTGGTGACAGATTCTCTGTAACTGATCGAAACAGTATAAGAACAGTATACGAAGTATAAGAAGATTTTCTAACATATAAAATTATTTTCTAACATGTTTCAATACTTGCAGTAACAAATACAAAAAAAAACGGATAATTTCTATTGTATTATCTTTTATCTGTCAACATTAGAAGCATATGCTCAAGTAAAATGAATTGCATAGAAAGATGACTAAAATGATTGCAATGATGTTCATAGTTGGTGGAGGGGGGTACCAAAGCAAAGCTTCCAATAACCATGTAAGTTTTCTTGCCCAATTAACCAGTTTGAAATATAATAGGGCCTGGCATGGAAAGAAGTCTCTTTCAGCTTGAAAGCTAAAATCATTAATAATTTACCTCTAATGTTAATGAAAACTTATGGGATAACACCAGAGCTGAGAACTAAAAGACTGCAAACTATTAGTTGTATGGCAGCCAAACATCAAATACATAACCTGTTAATGAACATCCGCATAGACTATGACAATAATTTCTGATGGTTATAGTGTTACTTTTGATACATACCCGCCTTGGTCTTGGTCTTCTGCTTTGGTTTGGCTTGGACTTGTTCTTTCTTACTAGTTAGGGGTTTGGTGTCTTCAAGTATCATCTCTTCCAAATCTTCATCAGAAATCTCAACTAGAAGAGAAAGACGAAATCCTTCAGGTTTTTGGCACTGAAATGATGATGGGAATGGGGATGGCCCGATCAAAACCGAAATAAGTGTGGTTGCATATCATACCTCCATGGTGTTCCATCTCCTTCTTCTCTATCTTAGGATCAGCTTTCATATTCTTTGTGCAGGTCTTTGGACTGGGACTTGCATGTATTCCATCTAATATGGTGGGATTGGTAATCCCTGAGAGTTTTTGTGATAAGATTAAAAATACAGATATAAGATTAGAAATATCAAAATCAGCTCTCTATGAAATGAAAAGAATGAGCATACAAATTAGTGAATTATATGTTTGCTTAATGCATGTAGACTTATGGTTTGTCTGGTATAGATATCCCTTGCAGAATGCCTTGTAATGATTCATAGCAGCTTTAACTTATATTGATATTTTATTCTCTGTGGCCATGGTTGTGTGATTTATTATGTTTTTTACAACTTTTTACAAGTCTTTGATAGAGTTGTGGACAATGCCTATTGTGTTTCTCCACTCCCTTTGTAACATGTATCTAAGCTTGTTCCTCAAGAGTACAGGTACATTGTTGGGCAAACTGTACTATTTTATCTTTTAGTACACATAAAAAATTATATAAAAAGAGGTCCTATCATCAGTATTCCACTAGCTGTGGCTAAAAGTCTAAAAGTCTAGCATATGCCTCTAAATTTGTAGGACCACCAACTTTCATTGACACCATATCAATGAAATCAATGGGTGTGCAGTTTACTTAGTGCCAAGTAATGCTACATTTTTTTCAGTAAGTGTATAGTTTATATTTTACTTTTCGTACCTGAATATATGCTGGACACAGTGCATGATTCCACCAGTAGTACTTCCTCAGGCTTAGGAGACCTCCGTGGCTTCATTTTTATATCTGGATTGGCTTGGAGCATTAGAGGATCCAGACGTTTCCTTCTCTGTTTCTTCTCATGAATATTTCGCTTACAAGAAAACCTTATATAAATTTCTCATGATTTTGACATTTTTATAAATGTAAAATGCTCTATCCAGAGGCGTTGCTAGGGTCTCAAAAGATCCGGGGCCCAAGCCCCAAAGAATATGGCCCTCAGTCGCCCCACCCGGCATACATTCCCCCACAGTCACACCCCCCGGCATAAAAACCCCCACAGTCACCCCCCAGCCGGGGCCGGTTTTAGACAAAATGTGGCTCTGGGAAAAATCAAAAGTGGGGCCAAAAATTTTGTAATAATGCGCTAACAACACAGTTACTGTATTTTTCGCTTTATAAGACGCACCACAGATTTTAGAGTAGCAAAATAAGAAAAAAATATTTTTCATCAGACCTCAGATCACCTTTTCCGACCCCATCAGACCTCAGATCAGCCCACTCAGCCCCCATCAGACCTCAGATCAGCCCACTCAGCCCCCATCAGACCTCAAATCAGCCCACTCAGCCCCCATCAGACCTTAAATCAGCCCACTCAGCCCCCATCAGACCTCAGATCAGCCCACTCAGCCCCCATCAGACCTTAAATCAGCCCACTAAGCCCCCATCAGACCTTAAATCAGCCCACTCAGCCCCCATCAGACCTCAGATCAGCCCACTCAGCCCCCATCAGACCTTAAATCAGCCCCCATCAGACCTCAGATCAGCCCACTCAGCCCCCATCAGACCTCAGATCAGCCCACTCAGCCCCCATCAGACCTTAAATCAGCCCACTCAGCCCCCATCAGACCTCAAATCAGCCCACTCAGCCCCCATCAGCCCCCATATGAGCCCACTCAACCCCCATATGCAGCGTCAGGTCATCGTGCGCATACTACGTCCTGACGCGGGATTTCTCTTCAGGCGCGCTTTCCACCAGCGAAGATTGGTGAAAGCACCCTGTTCTGTAAATAAGCCTCAGCCTGTACCAGGCTTCCAGGTTCATTGTTAGTATATCCCAGTTCAGGCCACTAGGTGGCAGCAGTGAACTGTGATATAATGATTTCAATACAGACTAATGGAGCAATTTACATCTGATGATTGTAAGTTGTGGTCCACTTAGGGGACTTAAAAAGCAAAAAAATAAAAAAAAAGTTTTGAAAATATTTAAAAAAACGTAAAATCACCCCATTCTCCACACAAAAAAAGAACAAAATGGCATTATAGGCATGCAAAAACACCCATACTTTTAAAATATTGAAAAAAGTTCGCCTATATGGTGTAATAGAACACTTTATCTCCCAAGAAAATTGAATAAAAAGTAATAAACACACCCCAAAATGACAGGCTATGTACTTAGGCTTTATTTTCAAAATTTCCTGTGGGGATTTGAACTCACAACCTACTACATTACAGGCAAGTACCTTAACCACTGGGCTATAGAGCTCAGTGTTAAGTCAATGGTGAAAAACCTCATAGAGGTTTCTCTGATATTGAAAAACCTCCTAAGAGGTTCTCTTGCATTATACAAGAGAACTTCTATGAGGTTTTTCATCATTGGCTTAACACTGAGCTCCATAGCCCAGTGGTTAAGGTACTTGCCTGTAATGTAGAAGGTTGTGAGTTCAAATCCCCACATGAGTGTTTTAAAATTATAGTCTAAACTAGACTTATAAATATACAGGGTGTTCCCAAGCACAGTGGGAATACCCCTTTCACAGTTCATAACACTAACTCCATATATGGACATAGCCATATATGGAGTCAAAGCAGGGACTCCTAACCTGGGAAATTCCCCACTTTGGAGTCCCGACTGAAGCAGGGGGCCCCCTTAGAGGATCGGGTCCCACTGCAGCTGTCTCCACCAGTCCCGAGGTTCGGGGCAGTGGTAGATTGATTCGGGGCCCTGGCCCCGGATAAAAAGCCCTAGCGACGCCCCTGGCTCTATCTGACATTACGATTGTCCACAAGCCCCTCTCTCCTGCCGGCAGGAACAGCCACCGGTATGCCCACCTTAACCCCGACTAAAGTGCTTCTGTGGTCCGTGTCTACCGCCATGTATCTGCTCCTTCCCAGCAAGCAGGGTTGCTGGAGAGAAGCTGCTTCATCCACGCCACTGTGGCTGCAGCCTGGTTCCATACAAGCTCCTGCCTGAGTACTGGACTTGACCATCTGTTGCCTGACTCAACTACTGCTTGACTCTCATACTGACGCTGTGCTGCCTTCCCTAACCTTTGCCTGGTTATCGGATTGAATATACTCTGCCTGTCCTGACCCCGGCATGGCCACAGACTACAGTTTTGCCTGATCCCTTGGTACCTCACTCTAGTGTCTCTCAAACTGTGTGAGTGAATGGTGGCTAAAAAGACTACTTCAAAAAGTACTAACCTGGTGGTTCCCCTGCAGGGGAGACCAGATATCTGTATAGGGTTTAAAGGGTGAAGATCGGAGGCCCCTTAAATAACACCCTTAGATGTAGCCTCAAGACAAATCTATTCAGTGGTACAGTAGATCTGTTTCTGTAACAGTGTGTATTTATTTAAAGGTATATAAATGGTTTCTCATGTTTTCTAGATACTTTAGTATATTATGCATCTGGATCACCTTCAGTACATACCAAGATCTGCTAACAAACCATAGTTAGACTGGCCCACCAGAGGACCAGAGTATCTTTTGGTTTGCCCAGTTTCTGCATAATATCATGGCCACAGAAAGGACCACTTTTGGACATATAATAGTCTATACCTGGAGAATGGGACCAATTCCTCTGTAAGGCAGTCAATAATCCTACACTGGTCCAAACACATATACATGACAATTATATTTTACCTGCATTTCCAATTTTTGTTGACGTATGCCATGTCCATCATCTTGTAACCTACAGCATCAGAAAATAAAAAATACTGTTCAGAATATATATTATTTGGCTTGATTGTTCCCCTTGCAAGTTGTAAGAGACATTCATAAGTTAAAAGCTGGTTGCTTGGATCATTAAGAGCCTAGATTTAAAGCGAACCTGTCATGTAGAACATGGTGTTTGAGCAGCAGGCAGCAGGTTATAGAGCAGGAGGAGCTGAGCAGACTGACATATAGTTTTGTAGGAAAAGAAAAAGTATAACGTGTTTCATTTATTTAAATTTCCGCTCATTCTGGGCTTTAAAGTCAGTGATTGACAGCCTTCCCTCTATGATTGTGTATACAGAGATAGCTGTCAATCACTGATAGGACTACCTCCTTGACTGAGCACGGATATAAATGAATAAATTACAAGTTATACTGAATATTTTCCCATAAAACTATATATCAATCTGCTCATCTCCTCCTGCTCTATAACATGGTGGCTTTAGCTCAGATACCATTTTCAATGTGACAGTTGATGTGATGGCTGTAAATAGGAAGATTTACCATTGGATCCATGCACATTGGTATAGATAATAACCATACATGTTTATTACCTGATTGTTGGGTCAACAGCTGAACTTTCTTCTGGCCTGTATAAAAAAGAGCATATGTGTTTTATTTATAGGGATAATTAAAGAGGTTATCCTATCTCAGACAATGGAGGCATATTGCAAGGACATAATTTGACATGCTTTTCCCTTGGTTTGGTTGCTGTTCACCACACCTCTTCCCCTCAGCTGTTGCCGCTGTGGTAATTAGCTTTCTCCTATTTACCCCTTCCTCTCCCAGTATCCCTTGCGGTTTATACTTTCTGCCTACTTAGTAGTGTGTGGTGTGGATCTCGGCTGAGATCCGGTTGCTGCGATATCTGCTTAAGATAAGTGACTTTTTCCCTTTTTTTGTTTTCCTTCTGGAGTCTCCTGTTCGTCCTAACTCTTGGAGGAACGGGTTTACTCTTTCTTGTGTCACTAGCTGCAGGGTTTTCTAGGGTGCATTTATTATTAGGTTCCTGTGTATGAACTTTCCTACAACCCAGGCTTGTTCATACTGGTAGTCAGTCAGTGCCTAGTTTCAGGGTTCTCTGCAGGAGGTGACCGTTTCCCTGGTTTTGGTCTGTTCCCTTCCCTCGTACGCTCAGTGTGGCTATTCCCTCCACACCAGAGCGTGACATTATAAACCTCCTAAACAAAAATTTATGTCATTTTTGTGCTGACATGGATGCTATTGCTTCACTGGCTGAACGGCTGCAGGGACTCAGTTTGGAGGTTGCTGACATCCGCAACCAGATTCAGAGACCACAGGCTGGTGGTTCTGGGGGTGCTGAGTGCCAGGCCTGTTTGGAGCCTAAGGTCTCCCTCCCGGATAGATTCTCTGGGAAACGTGATAATTTTGTTCTATTTAGGGAGGCGTGCAAATTGTATTTCAGACTGCGTCCACATTCTTCTGGTAATGAGGAGCAGAAGGTTGGTGTGGTCATCTCGCTGCTTAAAGGGGATGCGCAGCCATGGGCCTTTTCTCTGCCGACCGGATCGCAGGCTCTCCGGTCAGTAGATTAATTTTTCAAGGCTTTAGGGATTATCTATGATGACCCGGATCGTATCTCCCTGGCTGAGACCCAGATACGTGACCTTTGTCAGGGTGAGCGGCCAGTTGAGATTTATTGCTCTGAGTTTCGGAGGTGGGCGACCAATACTGAATGGAACGATCCGGCTTTGCGTAGCCAATTCTGTCAAGGTTTGTCTGAAAGGCTGAAAGACGCATTGGCCTTTCAGGAAACCCCTGTGTCTTTGGAGGCTGCTATGTCTCTTGCTGTGCGCATGGATAGGCGCCTGAGAGAGCGATCTAGGGGCCCCCGCTCGCAGGACGTACTATCACATAGTGTACTGGCTTCCTATGACACTTTGGGTGAATATTCCCCTAGGTTGATGTCAGGGGATGAACCTATGCAATTAGGGGGAGCCACTCCTGTTTCCACTCGTAAACATCGTGGTAATAAAAAGGGTGTGTGTATTTTCTGTGGTCAGAAAGGACACTTTATCAATGTATGTCCATGCTTTCAATCTCTAAAAGAGAGAAAAGAAAAGGGGGTGTTGAATTCTCATCTCACTCTTGGTGGGGTGGGTAGGGAGACTGAAAATGTGCATTTGTCTTCATCCTGTAGTACCCGTTTTCTCCTGACTGCCGAGGTGGCGCTGGAGTCAAAGGTTGTGAAAATTGAGGTGTTGAGGTGTTTATTGACAGCGGGGCAGGGGTGAACTTGATTGATGCTCAGTTTGTCCGTATGCATGGATTGTCGCCGAGTTCTTTGGATAAGAGGATTTCTGTGTTTGCCATTGATTCTGCACCTCTATCTCAGAAGTGTTTGTCTCAGATGGTGCATGATATCAAATTAAGAGTGGGTGAATTTCATCAGGAGCTTATTTCATGTTTTGTGTTGGAAGGTCTTCCTACTCCTGTGGTTCTGGGTTTACTGTGGTTAAGCAAACATAATCTGTCCATTGACTGGCATACTAGACAAATTGTGAATTGGGGCGATTATTGTGTTGACAATTGTCTTAATACATCTTTTTCTGCTTTAACCACTAAGACTCTTCCTTCTTTTATATCGGATTTTTCTGATGTATTTGCTGAAAGTGGATGTCAGGATTTACCCCCTCACCGGGAATACGATTGTCCTATCAATCTTATCCCTGGAGCAAAATTGCCTAAATCTAGGCTGTATAACCTTTCTGGACCTGAGAGAACGGCCATGAAGGAATATATTGCTGAGAGTTTGGATAAAGGACATATTAGGCCTTCCAAATCTCCTGTGGCAGCAGGGTTCTTTTTTGTTAAGAAAAAGGACGGAACTCTTAGGCCATGTCTGGATTTCCGTGAACTCAATAGGATTACTGTCCGTGATCCGTACCTCCTTCCTTTGATTCCTGACTTGTTTAACCAGATTGTGGATGCCAAGGTGTTCTCCAAGTTGGACTTAAGGGGGGCATATAATCTGGTCAGGATCAAGGAAGGGGATGAATGGAAGACGGCCTTTAACACTCCTGAGGGCCACTTTGAGAACCTGATCATGCCTTTTGGGTTGACCAATGCTCCTGCTGTCTTCCAGCATTTTGTTAATGACATTTTTCATCATCTTGTGGGGAGGTTTGTAGTCGTGTATTTGGATGACATACTAATCTATTCTCCAGATATTGTGTCACATCAGGATCACGTGAGGCAAGTGTTGCAAATCTTAAGAGATAACAAGTTGTATGCAAAATTAGAGAAATGTGTTTTTACTGTACAAGAAGTGCAATTCTTAGGATACTTGCTTTCATCTTCAGGTTTTCGTATGGATCCAGAGAAAGTCGGTGCTGTTCTGAACTGGGACCGACCTGAAAACCTGAAGGCTCTTATGCGATTTTTGGGGTTCACCAACTATTACCAAAAATTTATTAAGAACTATTCGACAATAGTTAAACCCTTAACTGACATGACTAAGAAAGGGACGGATGTCTCAGTGTGGTCTAATGCAGCGTTGCAAGCCTTCTCTGCTGTGAAGGAGTGCTTTTCTTCTGCCCCTATATTGGTGCAGCCAGATGTGTCACAACCTTTCATTGTGGAGGTTGACGCATCCGATGTGGGGGTAGGAGCTGTTTTATCACAGGGCCCGTCACCTGGTAAATGGCGCCCATGTGCTTTTTTTTCGAAAAAACTCTCTGCGGCAGAGAGAAATTACGATGTGGGTAACAGAGAGTTACTGGCCATTAAGTTGGCTTTTGAGGAATGGCGTCATTGGTTGGAAGGGGCAATTCACCCAATCACGGTATTCACTGATCACAAAAATCTGGCTTACCTGGAGTCGGCTAAACGACTTAATCCGAGGCAGGCCAGATGGTCTTTGTTCTTCACCAGATTCAATTTCATTGTCACATATCGTCCTGGGGTTAAGAATGTGAAGGCGGATGCCTTGTCACGTAGTTTTCCCGGAGGTGGTGATTTTGAAGATCCGAGCCCTATACTGTCTGAAGGAGTGGTGATATCCGCTCTTTACCCTGATCTTGAGGCTAAAGTGCTTGAGACCCAGGGAGATGCATCGGAGTCTTGCCCTCCTGGGAAGTTGTTTGTTCCTTCTGATTTGCGTCATAAGGTGTTTGACACCCTGGGAGTAAATCCACTGTTGACCTCATCTCTCGTAGATTCTGGTGGCCAGGGCTGCGTAAGTGTGTTGAGGATTATGTGTCAGCCTGTGGTGTCTGTGCACGCACTAAGGTGACACATACTCGACCTTCTGGACCTCTACTACCATTACCCATCCCGTCCAGACCATGGACTCACCTATCCATGGACTTCATCACTGATCTGCCTAAGTCGTCTGGTAAGACAGTTATTCTGGTGGTCGTAGATCGTTTTAGTAAAATGGCGCACTTTATTGCATTATCCGGACTCCCCAATGCTAAAACTCTTGCACAAGTGTTTGTTGACAACATTGTGAAACTTCATGGCATTCCCCATTGACGTGGTCTCTGATCATGGGACTCAGTTTGTGTCCAGATTCTGGAGGGCGTTCTGTACTCGGCTCGGGGTACAACTGTCTTTTTCCTCTGCCTTTCATCCCCAGACGAATGGACAGACTGAGCGTACCAATCAGAGTCTGGAGACTTACTTGAGATGTTTTGTCTCTGAGAACCAGGAGGAGTGGTCCTCGTTTTTGTCTCTGGCTGAGTTTGCCATAAATAATCGCAGACAGGACTCCACTGGTAAGTCACCATTTTTTGGTGCATATGGCTTTCACCCTCAGTTTGGCACATTTCTGGTTCTGATACTTCTGGTATTCCTGAGGAAGAACATTTTTCGTCATCATTGTCTTCTATATGGCGAAAAATTCAAAATAACTTGATAAATATGGGTAACAAGTACAAACATGTGGCTGACAGGAGACGTATGAATGGTCCGGACCTAAGTGTGGGTGATTCTGTGTGGCTGTCTACTAGGAACATTAAGTTGAAAGTTCCTTCTTGGAAGTTGGGTCCAAGATCACGGCCATTATTAATCCTGTAGCATTTCGTCTTGAACTTCCTCAGGCCCTGAAAATCCATAATGTGTTTCACAGATCTTTGTTGAAGAGATATGTTGAACCTCTGGAGCCATCTCCCTTGCCACCCACGCCTGTCTTGGTGGATGGTAATTTGGAATTCCAGATTGTCAAGATCATTGATTCTCGAGTTCTCCGTGGGACTCTTCAATATCTTGTTCATTGGAAGGGGTATGGTCCTGACGAGAGGTCATGGGTACCGGCATCTGACGTGAATGCCAGTCGTTTGGTGAAAGCCTTTCACAGGTGTCATCCTGATAAAGTTGGTCCTGGGTGCCCGGAGGTCACCCGTAAAAGGGGGGGGTAATGTCACGAGTGGGCTTGCGTCTGGTATCAGACGTTCTGGCCGGCTTTCTAAAGTGACATAATTTAACATGCTTTTCCCTTGGTTTGGTTGCTGCTCACCACACCCCTTCCCCTCAGCTGTTGCCGCTGTGGTAATTAGCTTTCTCCTATTTACCCCTTCCTCTCCCAGTATCCCTTGCGGTTTATACTTTCTGCCTACTTAGTAGTGTGTGGTGTGGATCTCGGCTGAGATCCGGTTGCGGTGATATCTGCTTAAGATAAGTGACTTTTTCCCTTTTGTTGTTTTCCTTCTGGAGTCTCCTGTTCGTCCTAACTCTTGGAGGAACGGGTTTACTCTTTCTTGTGTCACTAGCTGCAGGGTTTTCTAGGGTGCATTTATTATTAGGTTTCTGTGTATGAACTTTCCTACAACCCAGGCTTGTTCATACTGGTAGTCAGTCAGGGCCTAGTTTCAGGGTTCCCTGCAGGAGGTGACCGTTTCCCTGGTTTTGGTCTGTTCCCTTCCCTCGTACGCTTGGTGTGGCTATTCCCTCCACACCAGAGCGTGACAATATCCTAGCGATATGCCCCCATTATCTAGGATGGGATAACCCATGCGGATGACATGTTACTATTTCTAGCTGATGCTTCCGCTTCTTTGACAAACACTATGAATACTATACGTACCTTTGGCAGCTACTCTGGCCTGCAGATTAACTGGAGTAAATAGTCTATTTTACCTATAGACGTATGGCCAAGGGCGAGAGGAGATAGAGTGGGAGAACTACAATGTGTGTCTACTTTTAAGTATCTCGGCATAACAGTATCTAATAACAGCAAAGATTTCATTCCTTTGAATATATACCCCATATTGGATAAGTGGCAAGCTAAAATAAAAGCCTGGAACGCACTTAGATTGTCCAGATAGATTGTTAGATTGTTTAGATAGAGCCAACCTTATAAAAATGATACTGATGCCACAAATGTTATATCTTCTCCACATCTCACCAATATGGCTACCGAGCTTTATATTTCAGAAAATCAATAGACTTTTTAGACAACTACTATGGAAATAAGGGGTCCCTAGGATAAAACTGGAGAAGTTACAACTGCCGGTGAATAAGGGAGGATTAGCAGTTCCTATTATGTGGCTTTATTATGTAGCATCCCAGTTACAGCACTTCGCAATTTGGGAAGGACTACTTAACTCAGATTCAAGAGCTCTCACCAATCGGCATAAAATAGGAGCAGGAAACCTATTTTCAGCACTTGAATCTGGGGAATTTTTACAGGTGGGCAGAAATATCCCTATTTTCCAACTTATGTACCAGGTATGGGACAGAGGCAAAAAAATGCTAAAAGTGGATGGCAATTTAGATTGCTCCCCAATATGGTCCAATAATAAACTGACCAAAATAGGGAAACTGCAGGTACACCCTAGTTGGCGTAATAAGGGAATAAAGCTACTCAAGCATCTTTATAAGGATGGTACATTTAAATCCTTTACACAACTCATGGAGGAATTTGAAATCCCTAGATCATCCTTTTACTTCTATCTGCAAGTGAGATATGCTTTTCAAACTCAACAAAATACTGCTCCAGTTGCCCCGGTTCAATTCCCAATATACGATATATTGAAAACAGTACAATCTACGAGTGGTTTAATTTCAATGTTATATAGTACCCTTTTAGTTAAAAATAGTCCGGACCTAGATTCAGTAAGGGAATCTTGGGCTAAAGATTTGGGAGAAATGGCTATAGATAAATGGGAACGGTTATTAAAGCAAACACAGAAACTAACTATTAGCCCAGCATATAGAATATCACAAATTTACCTGCTACACAGGGTATATCGCACTCCAGAGTTCCTGCATAAAATAGGGATCCGCCCGCATGCCCAATGTGTCAGATGTTCAGACCCATCTGCTAACCACCTACACGTGTTTTGGAAATGCCCTAAATTAAGTGAATTTTGGAATAAAGTCCTTAACAGAATAGAACTGGTATTTAATACTAAAATCTCTAGAGAACCAATGAATTGTGTATTAGGATATCTAGAATCACTCTTGGTTAGGGAAGCTACTAAAACAGCCATTTCAAAAACTCTATATGAAGCAAGGAAGCTAATAGCCTCGCTTTGGTTAGACCCGACTCCTCCCACATTTGGAGTTTTCACAAAAAGGGTCCACAATCTCATTAAATTAGAAAAAGGGATTTGTCTGAAAAGAGGAATTATAAAGAAGTATAAGGTGCAATGGGATACTTGGATTGAATATCATGGCTTAGTGGAGTTGAGGATGGATATACAATGATATGCTGATTGTCAGGGTTGTGGTCCAAGGCTCTTGCATATTCTGTAACTTACCTGTTTATTGAACTCATGGATGGCCACGTTCTTGTGGCTGCTCATGATTGAATGTGGTTGGGTGGGCCACGCTGCACGGGAGGGGGGAAGATTATAGGTTTTTTGGGCTGGGATAGGGTTGATTTAATGTTACTTTATATGAAACATCTACTTTTGTAGAATTGTGTCACTACATGATGTAATGTATATCCTGTTAGTCGCTATGTAACATATGAAGCCATGATTTGTATATACTTTTTCATTAATCCGTGCACTTACATGGTGTTGTTTTATTATGCAAAAAATCTCAATAAAAACAATTTGATTAAAAAAAGATGGGATAACCCCTTTAACTACTGATAACCTATTCTGAGGTTAGGTCATCAGTATCTGATCGGTGGGGGTCCGACACCCGGGAAGACACCCATGAGTGCCGAGGCTCACCAAGCACATTGTACAGCAGCTGTGCTTGGCATCGCGCTCAGCTCCATTCACTTGAATGGGGCTGAGCTGCTCCTAGGCCACATGACCAATGAAGTCACTTGCCTAGGAAAAGCTAAGAGAAGGCCTTGGCGCTCACGGGTGCCTTCACAAACAGCTGATCGGCGGGGGTCCCGGGTGTCGGACCGCCACCGATCAGATACTGATGACCTATCTTCAGGATATGTCGTCAGTAGTCAACTCCCGGAAAAAAAACCTTTGATGAGGTTGTCTAGTTCACAGGTTCACAATAAAGTTCTCTCACAGTGATATCACTACCCCATACTTCCTAATAGGGTTTTACCCCTCTATACCTGACCTGTGCTGATGCTGTAGTGGAGCTCCTGGAAAATGTACCATATATGTTAAGATTACCCTATATGTGTTAAGAAAAATGATTATTTCCTTGACAGCCTCTTCATCCTTTATACACTTTAAAATTCACCTGCACCATTATTGCTTGACATTGGAAATCCACTACTGCACCGTTAAGAATGTGTAGTTATACATATAAGATCAACAGCAGAAAAAGACCACCTGGTCCATCTAGTCTGCCCTTATATTATTTTTTTTTATCTAAGGATAGACGTGTTTATCTCCAGCAAGTTTAAATTTACTTACTGTAGATTACCCAACCACATCTGATGGAAGTTTGTTCCAAGCTTCAACCACTCTTTCAGTAAAATAATATTTCCTGACATTGCTCCTGATCTTACTTCCAGCTAATTTCACATGGTGTTTCCTTGGTTTTGTGTTTAGCTCCTTATTGAGAACACTTCCCCCCTGAACATTATTTAAACCTTTAACATATTATCCTGGTATGTTTTATTCTTTATGCTTAGGCCCTCTGCCATTTTTGTAGCCATCTCTGGACCTTTAGAATTTTCTTTTCTGATAATTATACAAATTGAAAATGCTAATAAACGAAACCCATAATCACTTGCTCCATTCTGGTTCACTGGCTCTCTTCATTGGACTTTCTGCCCCATCTGTCACCTTCTTCAGCCAATGACTGTCCACTCGGCACGTGACCCAGCAGTGACATGTCACTTGGAGACACATCACTGCTGAGGCCAGTCATTGGCTGCACATGACCCCTTCTGTGTGGAAGCTAACCTACTTATCTTACAGCATATTCATGCGTAGCGGTTGAAATCACATATAGTTTTATTGCATTTTCTTTAAGGAGTTGCATTTTCTATAGGTGAAACACAATAAATACCTGTTTCATCTGTAAAAGTCGTAATTGTATCAAAAAGTGCAGCAAAAACGCAACCGAACCTCAACCACTATGTGTGAGTAGACCCTCATACCTCATGCAGACACTCATGCAGAGGTATGAATCCATAAGAAAAAAAACACTCTGTGTGTCTGTATAAAATAAGAGAAAAATGTAGTACAGTATGGATCAACAGCAGGCTACAGCTCCATGGATCCATGCAACACAGTTATGAAGTACAGACATATGCATGAGATACTAAAGAATTTATTTAAGATTTTACATTGATCAAGGTATCACCTCCTACAATCAGCAGAACATAGAAGCACTGTGACCCATTTGCTCAACTACCTAACACAATGAGGATACAACCACACGGCACGGTCGTGATGCTGTTGCGACGTGGCTGTGCCGTGGTTGAGTACTGGGCGCAGCTGGCTCCTCTTTAACTAATGAGGATCTCACTATTTAATTATTTAATTGGTCGTGTGGTCATACCCTGAAATCCATAAATGTATAGCTGTACATGGTCCTTTTCAAGTGAATAGACTGACATAGTCTCACATGTATGGACTGTAACATGTACTGTGGTAAATGGACAATGGATTTTTTGTGATTCTGGGGTTGAGGCACTTTGCAGATGGTGCTGTGACTTCATCCAGTCCAATATGTGGCAATGGCCGCATTGCTACACAGAAATCAAGGTCGTGCAACCTTATGGCGGAATAAATATATATTTGTAATATATAATGATCAGTATGCTAAAAACAACTATTTCCCCTGATGATTTTCTAACCTTGACAAGGAGCAGTAAATATCTACTATAATGGTTTTCTCACTTATTTGCTGTGTTAATAGTTTTCCGTTTACTCTGGTAATGAGTTCTAGCCACACAGTGATTTCCTCCGGGAGAAGATAAATTATTTGAGCAGATGATCATCCTATTCATGGGGGCATATATTGGCATTCATTTAACCTGAATACAGTTTTGTCAATATTCATTACTGGAGCACCTGCCCAGACACCCTGGATTAAGATGGACACCAAAGCTGCTTATCCATTAGCCGAGGACAGCTCAGCCCTAGTGGACTTAGCTTCCTGTAAATCATGCATCATATTGCTGGAACAGGGAGCAAATCTACTTCCCAGCTCCATAGAGCTCACTAAACAAGCATGTATATCGCACTGAACCCTTCCATCTATTCTACTATGAGTGAAAAACATGCTTCCATTGAAAAATATAATTTTCTGTGCATCTATGAAGATACACATACATCTCCTTCCTCATCTCCGTCTACCACCCTACTTGTGCTCTCCGTTCTGTTAGTGACCTAAGATTCATATCCTCCATAATTTGTACCTCTCACTCCCGTCTTCAAGACTTTTCTCGAGCTGCACCTACTCTCTGGAATGATCTACCCAGGAATATCAGGTCAGTTCACAACTTCCCTACCTTCAAACGTGCCTTAAAAACACATCTTTTCAGGCAGGCTTATCAAGCTTCCTAAAATAACCTTTCCCCGACTAAACCTCTCCCCCACCTACTCCTCTGGCCTGAGTTTGATCCTTTAACAGTCCCAAACCTGAAGGAGATCAGTCTACACCACACCTTTCAGTACAATAATGGCTCGTATCCTACTTATCACAATCAACTACCTTATGTGTCACCCTCAATTCCTCATAGATTGTAAGCTCTTGCAAGCAGGGCCCTGACTCCTTGTGTTTCATTTGTATATTAGCCAGTTACTTTTGTTTGTACATGAACCCTATAAATTTGTAAAGCGCTGCGGAATATGGTGGCGCTATATAAATAAATATTATTATTATTTATTATTATATACACATGTAAGGACCAATAAGAACCAGAAAGGATTGGGGCCCATGTGTGGTGAAAGGCATTGGGGAGGGGGGTCAGTTAGATGTCTCAATGACATAGCAAAAAGTGATACCATGTCCTAAGCAGAGTACCCTGAAAATGTCAGTACGTTAGTTGTATCTGTGATCTTAATCACTGGGCTAGACATGTTTATGTCCTTAAAGTGGAAGGTAGCTAGGTTTTCCTCCACCCAGGGTGAAGATTCAGATCACTGCCCTAGGCCTGTGTCTAAATAACCTGGCTATGGCACCCAACACTCTGGGCACATGCTCCATCTGCCCTCTCCTAGCTGCACCCTTGCATAATACAGCGTTGTGGCGCTTTATAATGGGGGGAGCCATATGGGTTAGAGCTCATAGATACCTACAGTGTGTCCATGTCAGAAGAAGGGAAACCTCTCTCCAATAAGAAGTATCACAGTCATAATGATACATTAGATGCAGTGGCGTAGCTAGAAATGACTAGGCCCCACAGCGAATTTTTGGACAGCCCCTCCCTCCTCAGAAACTTCTTTGCAACCCCCTTCTCCCGTGCAACCCCTACTCTTGTGGCTAGTCAAGATCGCTCTTTCAGAAGAGGCCCAGCAGCTGCTCCGTCCATTTCCTACAGTATTGCTGTATATAAGTCATTGTTATAATACTGTTGAGGGGGCCCTGACACTAAAATCTTTTAGTCCTCCTCTTGGTTGGGCCCCTTCTGAGTATGGGCCCCAAAATAGCCGCTTCCCCTGCTTCCCGTATAGCTATGCCCCTGATTAGATGGAAAGCTTGACATACAGTGGTAAACACTCCAGTTTTAAATGCAAAATCATGCACCCATTTGCCACTGCTTGTGGCCAAGGCTCTGGCCATACGTGGACAAAGTAATGTCTGCCCATACCCTAAGGGTAGGGACCACACGGCGCGATTGAGTAGCACACAATACACTAATTAGGACTACACCATTTAGTCAGTCTGTATTGTTAATGGTTGTGCACTATTGCAGGTGCTGTTGGTGTGCATTGTTAATGGGCATGCTGCATTGCACAGCCATTAACAATACAGACTGACTAAACAGTGCAGTCCCAATTAGATTCATTACAGCCCACTCCCAGATTGTACAACCACATTGCAACCACGTCATGATCATGGCGTGTGATCGTACCCTAAGAAATCCTCAAGACATGACCAGTTGGGGTTCCTTAAAGACAGGATTCTCAAGCACCAATCTAAACTAACGACAACATGCTCCATGAAATGCATGCAATTGTAATTAGTCCTAATGGGAAGATAAAATATTACTTACATTTCCATCCCCCACAATGAGTTAGGAGCTCCAGTACCCTAAGACATCTGCTAACAACAAACACGGAGTCTGAGATGAGATATAAACAAGGACACTCAAGGCAGGGTATAAGTAGCCCAGTGGCAGTACCGAGGACGCAGGCTGAAGAACGCTATGCTTGAATTAGTCTTTCTGAAGACTGGCATAGAGGGAGGGACACAGTGCATGTATAATCTTCCCATAGGCATGGACATCAGTAAATTGGGATTCTCATAATCAGCTTTGTTAGCTTGGCTTATTAGCCTGGTCACACAACAGACGTCCATGACATGGCAAAAAACCTGCAATGTAATAGACAGTGAAAGAATAGTATGTATGAACTAATCAAAGATGTATGAAATGTCTCAGAATGCTTCCCGTTTTTAACATTCAGGTCTCTTTTATACCAGCAAACCTAAGTCCACCTCAAAGACAAATTCAGTACTAACATGCCAGTCTGTATACCAGTGGCAGATGTCAATCTGGACATATTTAGACACTCCTGAGTTTTTGAGATTACTCTCACAAATATGGACAGATGTCTTCTTCTTTGTATGCCTGTGGCATTTTTGGACTTTAGAGAAAAATCCCTGAAGTCTTAGTGAAATAAACCTCACAAAGAGAGTTAAAACGCCAACCCAAACTGGAGATACATACAATTTAGATCCATGTCCTCTGAGTCTTTATGAAGTAACCAGAGAGTCAAATGGCTGGACCTTTATATACTTTATATACTGCACCAAGCCAGATGAGACATTTTTGGACTGTGGATCGTTATCCCCTTGCTCTTTGTGAATTAGCCGCATAAAGATTAACAGATATTTTTTCCTTTCTATTCCTGTGGCTCGGCTGAGTCACAGTGCCAGCCCAGACTGGACATAGTGGGACTAAGGGTATATTCACATGAGCATTAAAAAATATGGCCGTTATAAATGGCAAAACTGTTTTTTTACAGACATCTTTTTAAACAGATGCTTTCAGAAAAACAGCTGTTCGGAATGCCAGACATTGGATGGGGATGAATTTGTACATGCGCCATAAGAAGCAGGCCAGGAGGCTTTAGTAACAGGATAACAGAGAATGGGCCCAGGCCATGGGAGGTAGGGGATGTCGGCTGGGTGAGTAATGTGACTCGTGTACCTGGCAGAAGTAGCAGGGCAGCAGCATGCACGGGTCGCCAGCGCAACAGCATTGGATAGCATGTTGTATGTGAACAGGACTTTAGGTCACCTGACATTATAATTAAGGTCCTTAAAGAAGAACTCCCGCAAAAAAATGTATTCCATGTCCTGCTAGAAATGTACATGATGGAATCTGTAGTGAATGTCATTTTCTTACCAGTGGCTCCATTTTTCAGTTATATCTCCCTGATGCTTCTCATCTGTGTCATGTGACTAGGAATCGGACACACCAACTCACACAGTAACTTATGTGTGGACAGGAAGTCTAATTCTCTATGCATTCCTATGGGAGCCTCACTTTCAGTCTCATAGGAATGACTAGAGAAGTGACTGGCTTCCTGTCCTGGGTCACATGGAGGTCCGGGAGTTGGTCACATGACCCAGCTACAATAAGAAGAGAGTCGATAACTCAGAATTACAATCACTGATGAGAAGATTGCATTTACTACAGATTACATCATGCACCTTTATAACAGGTCAGAGAATAAAAATTTTAGCGGGAGTTCTTCTTTAAACAGCACACCACATAATGGAATTAAATCTGCAGGCAGCATGTTATAAAGCAGGAGGAACTGGGCAGATTGAATATAGTTTTGTGAGAAAAGATTCATTAAAACCTGTAATTTATACATCTATATCTCTGCTTTTTATGAACTTAAGACCACCCCCGTGTACAACTATCACTGACTGACAGCTATCTCTGTATACAAGCTTATACAGGCAATGCTATCAATCACAGATAACATCTCCTCCTTGTACAACTATCAATGACAGACATCTATCTCTGTATACACACTTACACAGAGAATACTATCAATCTCTGATAACACCTGCCCAGTGTACAGATATCAGCGCCTGACAGCTATCTCTGTATACACACATACACAGAGAGTGCTATCAATTACTGATAACACCTCCTCCGTACAGAGAATGCTATCAATCATAACACCTCCCCACGTACAACTGTTGGTGAGTAACAGCTATGTGTACACACTTACACAGAGAATGCTTCAATCACTGATAACACCTACCCATGTACAACTGTCAGTGAGTAACACCTATCTATGTATACTGTATACACTTATCCATAGAATACTATCAATTACTGATAACACCTCCCTGTGTACAGCTATCAGTGACTGACAGCTATCTATGTATATACACGTACACAGAAAATGCTATCAATCACTGATAACACCTCCCCTGTGTACAGTGTCTGACAGCTATCTATGTATACACACTTACACAGAGAATGCTATCAATCACTGATAACACCTCTTCTGTGTACAACTATCAGTGACTGACAGCCATGTCAGTATACACACTTACACAGAGAATGCTATCAATCACTGATAACACCTCCCCTGTGTACAGTGACTGACAGCTATATATGTATACACACTTACACAGAGAATGCTATCAATCACTGATAACACCTCTTCTGTGTACAACTATAAGTGACTGATAGCTATCTATGTATAAACACTTACTGTCATGAACTTACCTCTGGGCTCCAGCAGTGAGATCTCCAATTTCAGCACAAATGCACCAGGAGCGACATGCTGGTAAACCACGACCCCTGGTGACGCAACAGCATCATTAGTAGTGTTGAGCGAAACAACCTTCGGATCATAGATCCAAAGTTGCTTCGTTTGAATGATGTATGGAGATTTGTCTCCATACAGCAGTCAAATGTATGGACTCAGGTGAAGCAAAGTGACATATCACCAAAGTCTTGTGGGACTTCGGTGATAAGTCACTTCACCTCAGCGGAGTCCATACATTTTAATGCTGTATGGAGACAAATCTCCGTATAGCAGTATAACAAAGTTTGGAGCAAATTGACTTCAGATCTTGGATCCGAAGCTCGATTCACTCAATACTAATAATTAACAACAGGATGCAATGCTCTTTCTCCCTGCAGCTGGCTTGTGCTGGAGGAGACTAGCTGTGGGTTGATTGCTCAGCTGATCTATTCCTGTGTGCTGTGTTCTGACTAATGGAGCACCGAGTCATAACTGATCAGGTTCTGATCCTGGGACTCTAACCGCTTCCTGGTCTTATACTAGCACCAGTGATAGTCATTGACTCTCTAGCTGTGCTTCTGGTTCCGGTTCTGTGTGCGTTTGGATTGCTTCTATTATTGATCTCAGCTTGCCTTTGAACACGCTCTGTCTTGTGTTTTGGTACTGTGTTTCTCGTCTGGTTCTGACTTCGACTTGGCTATTTGACTACCCCCCATCTTGTGATTTGGTACTGTAATGTCCACTCAGTCCCGACCCATTTCTCTATGGCTCTGTCTCTGTGTTGTTCTGTCTCTCTGTGTGTATGTCTTGCACTTTAGCAGAGTGGGGAACGTCAATTAGTTGTGGACTTGCCACCTAGGGCTTGCACTGCAAGTAGGCAGGAAAAGCGGGCAGGGTTCCAGTTAGGACTCACTATCTGTGTATTCCTGTCTACACTGGTTACACTTACACAGAGAATGTTATCACTAATAATACCTACCCCGCGTATAACTATTGTAGTGCTCTAGAGCAGGGGTACTTTGAAGTCTCAACATTTGTGGACATTTGTCCCTGTTTCCCCTATGCAAAGTAATTAACTCCTTACTTTATTTCACTTTTAAGGGTTAACTTGCACCAACTTATACTGTATAATACTAAACTGCATTTTATATGTATGTTGTCATATATATCCTGCTCATTTGCACTATATTTGCCCAGCACTGTGAAAAGGGTTAATCAATACTGAGAGACTTTTGGGACTTTCTAGCTAATAATAAGAAGTTGGTAATTTTTCACAGCTACCAATCTGTGGCTTTTATTGATACAGTGTTGGACTAAAAAATGGCAAATCGGGCATTTTGATTTTTTGTTCCATTACGCAGTTCAGAATGAATATTTTTATATTTTAATAGTATGGGCTACCCTGAAATAACTTATGTGAATTTCTAATCAATATGCAAATTATTTAAGACCACCAAGGGCTGTGTTTGGTGCACCAAAGCTCCCCAGCTGTCTCTGCCCAGCCTCTTCCTTAGACCACTGATTTTCAGTACCAGGCGTTAGGTACGTTATCTTATCCGGCCCTGTATTACTGTAGATACACTATTAATTTTTTTTTTCTTTTAATAGAAACAAGACATATACAATAAAATACAATTCTTCAGTAAATGAGTTTCTGTTATTCTTCATTTTAATTATCCTCTTCCTTACCCCAAGAAATAATGCCTACCCCTCCACCCCTGCCAATCCCAACACATTCTCTATTCAATTTAACACTAGTGCATGTGCAGTTCACTTGTTCTAGTCCCGAAAGAGACTTGGGGCTGTATTTTTTAAATAAAAGAATGTAAGAAAAAAAAACCTTAAAATATGAACAAACCATTGGTGTCCAATTATACCCATTGCTAAGCCATTCCCCAAAACCACATCCCTATTTGACCTGGGATGTAATTTTTGCCAGCAACCCTACGAGACCACCTTACCAGTGCCTGCGCCATTACTTTATTGTAATATTGAGCCAAGCTGCACCAACTTCCTAAGTAGTTACTGGAAAGTGGTTAAAGGGGTTATCCAACCACTGAAATGCCCCCCCCCCCATATGCCCGGGCTCCTCGCACACAATGTACTTACCTCGCTCCCCGGCATCTGCGTCGCTTCTGAAGCCCGGATGGCAGGCGGTGATGAGCTGAAGATACGCGGGTGCTGGGGAGCAAGGTAAGTACATTGTGTGTGAGGGGCCCGGGCATAGTAGTTATACCCAGATATGCACCCTTCACATTTGCTATGCCCACATTGTGCCCCCTTCACAGTAGTAATGCCTACATTGTGCCCCCTTCACAGTAGTAATGCCCACATTGTGCCCTTCACTGTAGTTATGCCCACATTGTGCCCCCTTCACAGTAGTAATGCCTACATTGTGCCCCCTGCACAGTAGTAATGCCCACATTGTGCCCCTTCACAGTAGTTGCAACGTGCCACCCCCCAGGGCCCTATCGCGTCCCAGGTTTAGTGGAATGCCGAGTGATTTGGTGCGGCCTGTATGTGTCACGGTGCTCCTACCTGGATACAATGGGACCCCAGGCTTAGGCTCTGAAGCATTAAAAGGGGGATAGTTGAGGGATGAAGAGTAACTTCAGTTGAGGGATGAAGAGTAAGAGTCCAGTCCTTGATATAAAGTTCAACAGTAGCTTTACTTGGGTAAACTTGCATCCAAACGATTTTCAGGCTTTGTCTTGGTTCCAGCAGGTGTTGGCATAAACTGGCAGGCAAACTTGATAGCATTTCTTTCTTTCTCTCTACTATACTGACAGGCAAGCTTAATTACTTTCCTTTCTTTCTCTATGCTGCAGTAAACTCTGCTTAGGTCTGGTAACTGAACTTTAGGTCAATTCTGGTATCCCTGGATTGGGGTGCCTTTGGCTGTTATCCCCCTCATGACACTCAGTAAAATAAATTAGCATGGAGTCCGGGTGCTCTATGAGCGACTTCCCTTTTGTCCCTTCTGGCAACTGAAGAACACTATCCTCTGGTTGCTATATCTTCCATACATCTGATTCCATGGCAAGCATAGCTTAGCCTGCACTGGCTGTTATAGGAATGACTGTCTGTGACCGTGCCTAGGCTTACACTCTACAGTCTAGGCTCGAACTGGAATCAACTAGCACTGCTGCCATTCACTTTTGGTAGGTAGCAGGACTGTCTTAAGTTCTGCCCAAAGGGGGGAGAGTGGAATGGTGAGTTCATTCTAAGGATAGCTCTGCCATTTATGCTGCCACCTGCTGGTGAACCAGGCATATTACATGACCACAACAGTTTCATAAGAGTGATATAGATGCGCACTTGTGAAGGACCTGGAAATAAATACACAGATGACATAGGTGTTAGCAATAAAAGTAGCGGAGTGGAAGAATAGTAACACCACTCCGGGTGTTACATAGTTATGCCCAGATATTGCTCCTTCACAGTAATGCCCACATTGTGCACCCTTCACAGTAGTTAAACCTAGATGTGCCCCCTTCACAGCAGTAATACTGCAGACCTCCCAAGTGTCCGTCTTTTGGAGGGACAGTCCCTATTTTGGACCCAAGTCCCTCTTTTCTCCTTAAATGTCCCTCTTTTTGATCTGAAGTATATATTTGCATTGCTACATTTACAATATTAATCCAGAAAGTGTTTGTCTGGTTCCTCTCTGTATATTTGACCCCACCTTGTATATTATTTTGTTATTTGATACAATCTGTATTTTAGAAAAAATGTGTTCAGATAATTTTGCACTATTGTGCACCAGGAAAACTATTAGTGTAAATATACAGGAAAATGGACTTTCACACAATGAACCATAAGGGTCCCTCTTTGTCCAAAAAGTTGGGAGGTATGGCATATTACTGTGGGGAACAATGTGGGCATATTACTGGGGGCACAATGTAGGCATATTACAGAGGGCACAATGTGGGCATATTACTGGGGGCACAGCTAGGCATATTACTGTGGGCACAGCTGGACATATTACTGGGGGCACAATGGGGGATAAAACTAGGGGCACAATGTGGGCATATTACTGGGGGCACAGCTGGGCATAATTCTGTGAAGACACAATGTGGGCATAAATACTGTTCAGTGGCATGAAGGGGGAATAATTACTATGTGGGGGCATTAAGGGGACTGGGTGAGATTAAGTATATAGTTATGTTTTGGACAGAGTTAGAGACGTGGCCTACTGCGGAAAAAATTTGCTTTGCGTACCACACAATATGCCCCTCTTTGTTCGTTTACAAAGTTGGGAGGTATGAAACACTTTCTGGATCAATATTGTAAATGGAATAATGCAAATCTATACCTGAAATGAAAAAGAGGCACATTTAAGTAGCAAAGTGGGACAGAGGGACCTGAGTCAAAAAAAGGGACTGTCCCTCCAAAAAAGGGACACCTGGGAGGTCTGTAATATTGATTAACTAACTGCCCTGAGTATCGATATCATGAAACTGGACATAACATTATGGTATTACACCGCAGATTTAACCCAAAAAAATCTGCATGGCAGATCTGAACATAATACGCAACACATATGTACCCTTTTAAAGCAATGTCACAGCAACAACTTCATATACAACTGCACCATCAATTCTATTTAGCAATATGACAGAGTTTCTGTATTGGAACCCTTGTCTTTTATTTGACCACAGAAACAACTTACAGGGGAAAAAAATGAATAAAACAAGTTTGTCCCATGAGGCTTCCCGTTTAAAGCTAGCGGTTTCTATGGTAACGTTCGCTTCAGGATAAAACATACACAGGCGGCAGGAAGCCATATTTTTGGTGGGTAGGCGTGGTGTATGCCTCTAGCGTCACAGGCCTGCGACGGCGCGCCATGTTTCTGGTGGGTTGGTGATCTGTTGTTCGTACGTCACTGGCCGGAAGGGTGTCGTGGAACCTGTACAGATCTCTGCACGGGCGGGGACTGCGCTTCACCTGCTAAGACACCGGACAGCAAGGTCCGGGGAAGGTATGTCTGTCCTGTGACCGTGGAGCGTGTGTTGAGAGAGGACGGGTAGATTGTTAGTCTTCTCTGGATTGGGGAGGCATCAGGGGACATAGTGGTGTCACATAACATGTCATTTGTCAAGGCTTGAATGGGATTGTGATGGGGGAGGGGTGAGAGTCAGATGGGGGATCGCAGTATAAACATGAGATTGTGAGGATGAAGAAATCAGCACATAATGGCAAATAACAGCTTCTTGTACAGGGAGGATGTGCTTTATGAAAACCTGGAGAATGCCTTTAATTAAAGGGGCATTCACCCTGAATTATCCTCTGTCATAAACTGCTGACATGAGGATGCCATTGTTTGGGAGGGGGGTGTCTGAAAGCTAAATTCCTGTCAGTTCCCAAATCTTGATTGGTGGAAGTTTGAATATTGAGACCCCGTGTGATCACTTGAACGAGGAGAGAGAGAAGCATCTACATCAGGGATGCCCAACCTGCTGCCCTCCAGCTGTAGCAAAACTAAAACTCCCAGCATGCCTGGACAGGCTACAGCTGGGCAAGGTGGGAGTTGTAGTTTTACTGGAGGGCTCCGTGGTCTACAGAGTGCGCGTATCTCCTCACAGTCCATCTCCTGCACTGAGGAGACGAGCGTGATACCCATGGCCCTCTCTCGCCATGTTCTAGTGATCGGTGGGAGTCTCCGCACTTGGACCCCCACTGATCAAAGCTGTTGCCTCTGACCTATCAAATGTTTTACGAAGACTCTGACTTTATAAGTTTATCAGATCTGCCTTGTAAGAAGCCTTGCGCTTGTGTTAGCTGAATACAACCAGAATAATGTATACATTCACAGACAGCAAGCAGAGTACAGGGGAAGTTCTTTAAAGGCATGACTACACTCGGAGCACCCTCTTAGCCAGGGCACAATGTGGCAGGATGTGATGACTCAGAACCTCAACCAGACTGGAAATTTCGTCTGACGGTGACAGGAGGAGGGTACTGGAAGTTTCTAGTCATGGCCCCCCCCCCCCCCCATATGCATAGCCCGGCTGCACTGATGACCTGTCTAAGCGTCCTTCCCGTCAGGCTCTGTTCACATATAAGCTATGGTTTTCACTTGTAACAGATGCAGCGCCAGATCTGCCGCCAGACGAGCCCCATTGGGGTCAGTTGAGTTCTGCCAAGATGTCTGTCACTTGGCAAGAAAAGAATACCACTGCATTTGTGGACACAGCCCTCCTGACACCCCCATGTACATGCATGCTTGGTTTGGCTGAGCATGAGTGTGTTCTCAATGGTAAGAGAAGGCTGCTGTCGGATGCCTCTGACGGTGTCTTATCTCCTGTCATAGCAAAAGGATCGGGCATTGAAATTCAGCCTTCTTTCCACTGACGTCTGTCGGGAGGCCCCCCATACACATTAGATCAGGGATCAGCAATCCATCGGTTATGAAACTACAACTCCCAGCATGCATGCCCTTGCTGCTGTTTCATGGAAGTGTATGAAGCATGCTGGGAGTTGTAGTTTCACACCAGCTGGAGTGCAGGAGGTTGCCCATCCCTGCATTTGTCGGCCAAGGATAGAGTAAGTTTTACGCCTTTAAACGCAGTCCATCTCGCCTCTTCCTTAACTAATTAAAACCCGTTGGTCTGGTTAACTCTTGCTCGCCTCCCTGGAACTTGTAGAGAGAACTGTCTGCAAAGACCTCCCTGTGACGTCTGTCCCTCTGGGGCATTTCTACATGAAAAAGGCAAAGTCATTTCAAATTTGTAATACCGCATGGCTGTTAAGAATTCAGACCGGCTATACAGTGTGGTCTTCATGAGCCAAGTGTCGGGCACCTGCGACCTGATTGACCCCGCGGTTCTTGACCATGGCTGACCACGCCATGTGGTCGTACACTAATAAAGAATAGATGATTTTCACCTGATCCACACTGCCCTGCCTCTGTTCAGCGAACTTCCAGTCCCTGGCCTGGTTACTGCTGCCAGGGGTAAGGGCTGAGGTCATGTGCAGCATTGCAGCCAGTGACTGGCCTCGGAAGTGTCATGTCCCCAAGCAGCATTTTGCGGACTCGCAATACTACGGCTGTCTGAATGCGGCCTTAAAGAAGAACTCCCTAGGAAAATTTTATTCTCTGACCTGTTAGAAAGGTACATGATGTAATCTTCTTATCAGAGACTGTATCTGAGAGCTGTCCCCTCTCTTCTTATTGTAGCTGTGTCATGTGACCAACTCCCTGACCTCCAACTGACGCAGGACAGGAAGCCAGTTACTGATCTATTCATTCCTATGAGACTGAGAGTGAGGTTCCCATAGGAATGCATAGAGAAATAGACTTCCTGTCCACACATAAGATGCTGTGTGAGTTGGTGGGTCTAATTCCTAGTCACATAACACAGATGAGAAACGTCAGGGAGATATAACTCAAAAATACAGCCACTGGTAAGAAAATGACATTCACTACAGATTACATCATGTACATTTCTAGCCGGACATGGAATAAAAAATGTTGCGGGAGTTCTTCTTTAAGCCGCGTTCACTCGTCAGTGATCTCCACTGTGAGCCAAAACCAGGATTGGAGCTTCCACAGACATAAGGGAAATATCTGCTCCTGTTCTGGGTTTAGAGCCGCACCTGGTTTTGGCTCACAATAACTAATGGAAATCACTGACCAAATAACTGACATGTGACTGAGGCGTTAAACTGATTTATATACAGTGTCAACCTGGAAGTCCTGGAATCTAATGAATTAAACTGACATAATGCTGTCAGTGTAATACAATAGATTCCAGGACTCTCAGGGTCACACAGCATTGTAAATCCATATAATGCTGGGCGATCCTGTCAGAGGACTGGAGGCCAGAACGGGACCTCTCACCGTCAAGCTGCGAGTTCCTCGCGTTCAACTCGCTTGTGTGTGTGTGTCTGCCCTAAATATACTGAGTGATGGGACCTAGGCACTCGGTGCACCTCAGCCTTCCTGATGCAGCAGTGGCCACCTCCCTTGATTGAAAGGGTGTCTTCTTGCCTGGACCTGTAATCCTACTCCTGCGCAATGCATTCCGCCATCGGTATATGTGCAGTCGTCATTTGAAGCAGATTTACTGCCCTTTGCTTGGTTTTCCAAGCGATTGGTGTACAGTTACATAGAATCCATGGAGTCCTTAGCTACCACAATGAAAGAAATAATCTGTTTATATCTTATGACTCATATATTCTGCCTTCAGAACATGCTGAAACCAAAGTACAACCGGACACGTGGCAGGACTTGTCTACACAACTAGCATTACACATCAGCTCATGTTCTTCTACATGCAGCACACATTGTACCGTTCATAATCATTGATGGAAACACATGAGTGAGTCTGGTGTTATCACTTCAGATGTGGGTGAGACTTGGGATTCTCTGACTTCCTACAAAGGCCAGGTACTGGTATGTCTTACAATGTTCCAGCCAGTCACAAAGAACCCTGAGGTGAAGGCTAAGGACCAACACTCTTCCGTCATTTAACAGGCATCTCTGATTTGCATACTTTTCTTTCCCACAGGGCATTGCCTGAAATTAAGTCTACATACACCGCTGAGTCTCTTCAATGAGAGCTTGTTAGTTGTTGATGTTATCTGTGGCTATATGTATGACCGCTGAGTAAACCCTGCTTTCCAAGAAGCTCTTTGCTTGCCCTCTAGATCAGTGGTCTCCAGACTTTGTCCCCCTCAGCTACTGGGAGAATAATGGCATTTGTAGTTTTGCAACTGCTGGCGAAGCATAGGTTGGAGACCACTGCTCTGGATGTTCCACCAGACATGTGGATGATATGGGACCTTCTCTAAAAACCATTGTTGTGAGTGGAATGACCCAGGACTCCACCTAGATCAGATTAGGTATATCTTTTGAATGTATTGGGGGGGGGGGGTTCACATACTTCTTTTGTTAAGGTGGCCATAGACATCCATCTAAAGTAGATCAAAATGGACAATTTCACCCAAAACGAATGTTGAAATTTGACAATGAATGATCGTTTTAGCTGACACATTGCGGACCATTATTGGACGAAAGATCTTTCTTTTTAGAGAGGGATTGTTTGTGAAGGAAAGATTTTACTTTGAAAGAACGTTCCCAGAAAGATCTTTCGTCCATCGTCTGGTTTCATTGAACTTGTATGGGATGACATGGAGTAACGTGAGTATGGCAGTGTCTGGGACAGGACCACTCCACCAGGTGATTGTTCAACCACCAACCAACATCTCATGTGAATGGCCACCTCTAGTCAGTGCCATGGATTTTAAGCCATTTGCTCAGTGAATATTGTGATGTAAATGTGGACAACTTCTCAATTTTTGCTTTATACCAGTTTGGATACGTCTTCCTCAGTTTGTCAGTTTTGCCTGGAGTGTTTTAAGGAAAAAAAAAATCCATTCAAGATGTGGCCACATGACTCCACTGATCGCCTGGCAGCTTTCAGATGTTTGTCAAGCTGTTCTTTCTACATGTGTATACACTATAGGCCATAATTAAAGGGGTCTTCCCACCACTACATGTCATAAATAATGTTCACCAGTGACGTTATATTTACTTACATAGTATGATGCCACCTGGTGTCCCAAGTGTGTAGCTATGTGTACGTCCATCTACCGAGCTGAGTGATGGTGGACACACATTGTCAATCGCTCAACCTCAACAAGTCAGGTCTCTGGGGACCCTCTGTTCAGCCCTTTGGTGTGACCCCTATGGACAACCCGTGTAATGATGCATTATGTTTCTCTTGTCCTCCTATTAATGGGTATTTATTCTTCCTTTGCAGCACAGTGAGGATGAAGATCCAGTTCCTTCTGCTATGGTCCTTCCTGGGGATTACCCTGGCAGTTCCAATAGACAGGGCACCTCCACAGAAAGAAACTGAGCCTCCAGCAGAACCTGCGGTAAGTCTTTTCTGTGATGGGTGTAGCATCTTGTCTACAGGAGGAGAGAAGCGTGACCAGTAGGCTTCAGACGATGCTGCGTGTCATTTACTAGTCTCATCAAATATTAGAGATGAAATTTCTTGGTAATTAATAGCTTTGCTCAGTCAGATGCCAGTTACAGAGACCAATTACTGCGACACTGAGACGACACATCTGCTCAGTCAGATATTAGATTACACAGCAGCAGATTAAAGAAAAGAAATGGCATCAGATCCAGAGTCATTTATTCTGGCCTATGGACAAGCAGATCCATCCTTGTGTTTGAACAGGGCTCGAGCCAGTTTGATGTCGCACACATGCCACGCTCTTAAAGGGAACCTGCCAGGTGTGTTACACTACCCTTCTGAGACGTGCTAGTTTCAGAGGTCTGTTCCTTATGTGTTAAAGCAAAGCAGATTTTGAGAATGTAAATGTTAATCTTTGCTGTACACTGCCAGCAGCGAGTCCAACATTCAGTCCTGGACGTGCAGGCTCTTCACCCTCCAGTTGCCGATTGACAGGCTTTTCCCTATTACTGTGTGTAGAATAAAATCTGGCAATCCAGTAGCTGGAGGGTTAGGGGAGCTTGCAAGGAAAAAAGACTCCTCTCTGGCCACACTCTGCAAAGATTAGGTCATTGATATCCGATCAGTGAGGGTCTGACACTCTGCAGCCCCCCTGCAATCAGTTGCTCCCTGCAACCCCCAGCACTGGAACTAGCACTGTGAATGGAACAGGAAGCACAGCTCTTGGGTTAGCCGGGTTATTGCAGCTAAGCTCCCATTCACTTCATTGGAAGCTGAACCCAGCACGGCCACTACACTTTGAATGGAGCTGTGCTTCCTGCTCCTTTCACACTGCTAGTTCTAGCGCCAGAGGCTGCAGGGAACAGCTAAGCAGTGGGGGTTCAGGGTGTCGGACCATCAACGATTGAATGTTAATTGGCAATCCTGGGGCTAGATCATCAATATCAGGAGCCTTTAAATTAGTAGGTGTCTAAGGAGCGCTTCAAAAACTAGAGTTTGTGGGACTGTGTCTGGCGTCCAGCTGAAAAGACATTTAAGAAGAGTATAGTGAGAGTATAGTCAGCAATGCTTCCAGTTCTTCTCCCCAATGTCCTTTTCAGTTGAATATCAAACACAGTACTGGCAGCTGTATATAGGGGGCTCTTGTCCTCTATTTTCTGTTGTATCTAGGAGTCCTGTTTTACGCTCACATATATTTTTACGTTTTTTTTTTTTTTGGCCCAAGTATGAAGAAATATTAGCAGCTTTGAGTCACTAATGATTTGATGTTAAATTCTGTGATAGGATACTGGCCTGTACTATGATCGTTACCTGCGAGAGGTAATTGACATGCTGGAAACAGACAACCATTTCCGTGAGAAGCTTCAGGCCGCCAACGCAGAAGACATCAAGGTAAGCTCCAGTAACTGAGTGGTGGAGTAACCTTTCATGATGTGTTTGCTTTTCTCTGTGTTGATTTTGGAAGAGCAAAGTACATCTGTTTTACATAGAAACATCAGAATTATCTGGAGATAAGGGACCATAAGAAACCTATCAGTGGTGAAGAGAGGAAGCAGCCCTGGAAATATTACTTAACTGTGCTCTAGATTAGGCTACTTTCACACTAGCGTTAGCACGGATCCGGCACCTAAAGGGGTGCCGACGGATCCGTGCTAACGCTATACATGTGTGGAGCCGGAGCAGCGCTCCGGCCCCACACATGACACACATTAAAACAACACACAGACTACATACAAACAAACATACAGACATACATACATACTCACATACTAGCAGAACGTCTTCACCTCAAGTGATGACGATTCCCCAAGCGCCCTTTTGGACGTCATCGCAGCGTGCAGGAGACGTAACGATCCCATGTACTGGTTTGTACTAGTCTGTGTGATAATGAATGACCCCCCAGAATCAATGGAGGAGAGAGTCGGAGTCCCCAACCCATGGGGGAAGCCTGGACCGGAAGAAGATTACTTCAGGAGCAAGTATGTTTGCTCTGATCCGGTAGTGACGGACAATACCGGAATTTAAAAACGCTAGTGTGAAAGTAGCCTTAGGAGCTGTGTACATCTTGTCTCACAGTGACCTTGTACCTAATACCATTATCTACAGATGTTGGATTGGCAAACATCCGGTTTTCTGTCAATATACATTTAGCTCTGCTCTCGGCGGTGCCAGGGACACCAGGGTGCTGCTCATCTCTTGCCAAACAGAATCAGTCTGGAGGAATTCATGGATTGGTATGCATTGGTTGTATATATAGTTATGCCCTGTGTTTTTTCTTTATGTTCAGAATGGTAAGCTCAGTAAGGAGCTTGACTTTGTGAGCCACCATGTCAGGACAAAGTTAGATGAGCTGAAGAGGCAGGAGGTTTCCAGGCTGCGGATGTTGATCAAGGCAAAGATGGACGCGACCATGGAGGAAAGTGAGTAAAGAGGAGAGTGGATTAGAAGAATTGTGAACTTTTTAAATAGTTTTTTACTTGCAAATTTGCTATGGTTTATTGTCTAGAGCAGTGTTCCCCAACTCCAGTCCTTAGGGCCCACCTAACAGTCAGGATTTGAGAATATCCCACAGAATGAATACCTGTGGTAAGTCCTGGAAACATGACCAGCAGGTGGGCCATAAGGACTGGAGTTCAGGAACACTGGTCTAGAGCTCCTAAGCAGACCTATAGATCTCTGGGGTAATAGACAACTCATGTGGTCTACCTTTTGTCCCCTACATCTTAGTAACCTACTAAATGTATGTTTGCTAAAAGTAGAGAAAATTTTGAGTGTGATTGAAAAATCAGACTACAAAGTTTGTAGTCTGTTACCATGGAGACATATGAAGCTGTAGAGTCCAAACTATAGGAAAGTTTCTAACCAAGACTATTTACAAATTTAAAAAAAATTGGGTGCATATTGTAGTGGTACCCACACCACATATCTGCACAGGATATACCACAAATGGAAAAGTGGGAAAACCTCTGTAATGAAATTCTGTTTCAAGTTCTCTAGTGCTTTCTAACAGTTTGTGGTGTATCTTCCTTAGATGTACAGATTGACCACCTTGCTTTGCTGAAACAGTTTGAGCATTTGGACCCTCAGAACCAGCACACATTTGAGGCCCGGGATTTGGAACTGCTCATTCAGTCTGTAAGTGACGTTGTTTGGATTAATGTTTGAACCGGTTTTAAATGAATGGGGAGGTTTTCTGAAAATCTTTATCCCCAAGGGACTTGAGACGTCATTCAGAGCCACTCCATGTATTCTACTTCCGTTGAGACCTTCCTCTTTGTTTGCAATTTTAGCATGGCAAACAGTAATACTCATTCCTCGCTTTGGTTAACCTGCTCCCCCTGTGCCTGTTGTTCAGGTGGGGTCACGTTGACCATCATTTATTTCATAAATAAAGTATGAGGAATCTTTTAGTGTTTTCAGGTAGCGAAGAGAAAATGTGATGCAAACCTTACCTATTCTTCTTAGGCCACCAAGGATCTGGAGAATTACGATGCTGCTCGACATGAAGAATTCAAACGCTACGAGATGTTGAAAGAACACGAGAGACGGGAATATCTCAAGTCTCTGGATGAGGATAAACGGAGAATGGAGGAAGCACACTATGAAGAGATGAAGAAAAAACACAAGGAACACCCTAAAGTTAACGTACCAGTAAGTACACTTTAACTTTGGGTCATTGAACCACCCAGATATTTGACCTGTGTATTTGCAGTTCGTGAAAGAAGTCAGAAGAGTTTACTTTCAAGGGATTATCTAGGTTTACAAAAAGGATTTGTTTTTTTCCGCTCAGAAACAGGCGGACTGTGTCTGGTATTACAGCTCAGCCCTGGTAGTGAGCTGCAATACCAGACATAGCTCAATGGACAGGGTGGAGCTGTTTTGAAGCTGGACAACTCCTAAAGTTCAGATGGTTACTTTGAACTCTCCAGCTGTTTGGGAATTACAGCAGTCATTCCTGGAGACATCTAAGATTCTCTAACAGTGACATTGTTGGCACATTATGGTTGTGACCCATCTTGTTCTATAAAAAGACCAGCTCTTGTGATAGCTGGAGCTCTTGATCGTCAGAAGTAGTACACACCCCCATACCATAGATTCTCATTGTTCATGGTGTATAATCCGGGCCTTCTTTATTACTAGGGAAGTAAAGATCACTCAA
>ONZH01000634.1:0-30269 GCA_900303285.1 Rhinella marina | reverse complement strand
CCCGGTACGATGTCCTCCTTTTCATGGTGTGATGTCCTCCTTTTTGGGGTTTGGCCAGTGGCCACCCTACCCCCCTCCCAGAACGAATTTTACAGGTGGGACCAAAGCACCCGAGTCCAACACTGCCTTCATGTGTCAATTCCACTTGTAGCCCCACTCACTTACACAGAATTGTGGCTGTCCTTTTTCAAAGTGTCTGCTAGTTTGGGAAGTGTAGCATGCATTTGTATTCAGCCTCCTGTACTCTGATATCCCGAAATATAATCCAGAGTGACTAGTTGCCTTCAGAAGTCACCTAATTAGTAAGTAGAGCCAGTGGCGTGCTAAGAAGAGGGGGTGGGGGATGGACATGGGGGGCAGTCCGAATCGGGTGCCGGCTCTCAGGGGGTGCCAGAGTCCAGAAGCAATGAGCGCTTCCATCAATAGGTCCGCTTCCATCAATTGGCAAACATGCCAAGAGGCGACTGGAATAAAACTACGACATGTCGTCATTTTATTCTGGCCACCTTTTCGGATTGTTTGACGTGCTGTGGCCAGAACTCTGGGCTGCCCCCATTATAGTGAATGGAGCTGGAGTGGAGTTTCGGTGGAACGCGTGCATTAGCAGCAGCACGGATCCGGCAGGCTGTTCACCCGCTGGAACAGCCTGTCGGAGAAGGCTGCCACTAATGTGAAAGTAGCCTAATAATTGTCCTGTGGACAGATTCTCCCTCCGGAGCTGTGGATCTCTGCAGCTCCTCCGGAGTGACCATCGGACTTTTGGCTGCTTCTCTGATTAGTGCTGTCCTTGCCTGGGCTGTCAGTTTAGGTGGACAGCCATGTCTTGGTAGGTTTGCAGTTGTGCCATACTACCATTTTCGAATGATGGATTAAATAGTGATCCGTAAGATATTCAGAACTTGGGATATTTTTTATAACCTAACTCGGTGTAACACTTCTCTACATCTTTATCCCTGTTTGTTCCTTGGTTCTCATTATGCAGTTTGATCACTAATGTTCTCTAACAAACCTGTGAGGCATTCACAGAACATCTGTAGCTATACTGTGAATAAATTACACACAGGTGGGCTCTACTCAGTGGCGTGCCTAGGTTGTTTGTAGAGATGAGCGAATCATTCAAAACTTTATTCGCCGAACATTCGTCAAATTTTTCATAAGATTCGTATATTCAAGGAATATATTCGTTGAATCTGCGTACAAAATATACGTTATTATGTGGCGTTTAGCAAACATTCGCACACTAATAACGAACGTTCAGTTTTAAAAGGTACGCAACTTCTTTGAACACGTACGCATGAGCATACAAATTGCGTACGAAAATGACGGGCTTTGCTGGAGAGGAATGGTGGAGCAGGAGGAATGCTCTGAGTCTGACCCCTGGCTACATATGGATACTGTATCAGCAGATGACAGCAGATCATCCGGCTGAGACTGAGATGAGCGTGCCATCCACTCCACTATGTCATCCACTTTCTTCTCCACTAAAATTTTGCGCCTTGGTGGAACACCGGCCAAGTATTGCGAATACTACAAGTAGAAGCTCTGGCTACAGGTCCTTTGGCACTGCTGCCCTGTGCCACCTTCTCCTTTTTTTAGAGCTCGAGGTCTGGCTGGAAATGGACCTCTTTTGCTTATCCATTCCAGACATTTTTCACTTCACTCTGTGGCCCTGCAGCTGGTCTTTGTCTTTGTCCCTGTCTCTCTCCCTGTCTCTCTCTTCTTGCCTGATTAATTACTAGCCCTGCACTTGCCCTGCAGTATCCCTGCATTGTAATATGGATTCCCTGAACAATTACACCCCAATTTCAACAACACAGATCTCAGTGTCTCAGAACTTCACACACAGTGCTTCTGCTCGTCTCAGCAGTCGAAGCAGAAGTGATACGTCACTGGCTTACGGAGCCTGAGCCAATCAGAGCAAGCCTTGCCCACTAGGTCAGGTGACCGCTTTCTTCCCGGGCTTTTGCGCACGAATAACGAACTAACAGTAAAAGTTTGCTAATTACTTGAATTCATACGCAACAGCGTATAGAGTAACTTATTCATAGCATTAGCGTACAATTTATCGAACAAGTACGTAGAAAGCCTTAGGAACATTTTCGAATCTTAACGGAGCGAATCACCTAATATTTGGATTCGCTTCGCAACTGAATATTTCCAAGATTCAAAACGAATAGATTCGCTCATCTCTAGTTGTTTGGCACCCGGGATGGGTCTTTTCTCTGGCAACCCCCCCCCCCCAATACTTTAAAAAAATTGTAACCCCTCACAGTAGTATTGCTATCATTGTAAAACCTTCTCCGTTGGTTTATACAGATTTGCGCCCCCTAACGGTAGTTATGCGCACATTGTGCCCCCTTAAAGTACTGATCCCTTCATTGTGCCCCTTTCACAGTTGTTATGCCCTCATTGTGTCCCCCTCACAGTAGTTATGCCCTCTCTGTGCCTCTTTCTCAGTAGTAATGCCCTCTTTGTGCCCCGTTCATAGCAATAATCCCAATTGTGCCTCCTTCACAGTAATAATGCCCCTTAATAGTAATAATGCCCATTGTGCCCCCTTCACAGTAATAATGCCCATTGTGCACCTTTCACAGTCATAATGCCCTTTGTTCCCCCTTCATAGTAGTAATGCCCTCTGTGCACTGTGCCCCCTTCAGAGTAGTTATACCCTCTGTGCATTGTGTCCCCTCCATAGTAGAAATGCCCATAGTGCCCCTTCACATTAGCAATGCCCCCTGTGCCAACTCCAGAGTAGAAATGGCCATTGTGCCCCCTTCACATTAGAAATGCCCATTGTGCCCCTCCATAGTAGAAATGCCCATTGTGCCCCCTTCACATTTGCAATGCCCATTGTGCCCCCTCTGTGTTAAAAAACAAACACACAGTAACTACTCACCTCGTCCCGTTCCTGAAACTCACAGTCCTCTCTCCTCTGCAGACACAGATCGCTCTGCAGCAATATGTGAGCGGAGCTTATGCAGATTCCTGAGCTACAGGCTCTGCCCACACAGGCCAGCAACGCAATCTAAGCCTGCAGGTTGAATGGTGGAGCAGGGAGAAGCCCGCTCCCTCCAGGATCTCAGCTGAGAGCCAACACCAAACCACCACAATATCCACTGAAGCTATAAACCGCAAGGAATAGTGGGAGAAGAAGCAATAAATAGGGGAGGGGCAATTACCACACCAGGAACACCTGAAGGAAAAGGGTGTGGTAAATACCAACAACAAAAAAGGAAAACATGTCAGATTATACCACGTGTTGCCAATCTGAGAGACCTGTTACCTGTCATAGGAATGTCCGTGACAGTACCCCTCCTTCTATGGGTGACCTCCGGGCACCCCGGAACAACTTTGTCCGGATGAGACCTGTGAAAAGCTTTCACCAAACGACTGGCATTCATGTCAGATGCCGGTACCCACATCCTCTCCTCTGGTCCATAACCCTTCCAGTGAACAAGATATTGAAGAGTTCTACCAAGAACTCGAGAGTCAATAATCTTGGCGATCTGGAATTCCAAACTGCCGTCCACCATGACAGGCGCGGGTGGCAAGGGAGATGGCTCCAAAGGTTCAACATATCTCTTTAACAAAGATCTGTGAAATACATTATGAATTTTCAGGGCCTGAGAAAGTTCAAGAATGCCATGAAGTTTCACAATATCGTCAACAAACACTTGTGCAAGGGTTTTAGCATTAGGGAGTCCGGGCAATGCAATAAAGTGCGCCATTTTACTAAACCGATCTACAACCACCAGAATAACTGTCTTTCCAGACGAATTAGGCAGTTCATTGATAAAGTCCATAGACAAGTGAGTCTATGGTCTGGACGGGATGGGCAACGGAAGTAGGGGTCCAGAAGGTCGAGTATGTGTCACCTTAGCGCGTGCACAGACACTACAGGCCAACACATAGTCCTCAACACACTTACGCAGCCCTGGCCACCAGAATCTACGAGAGATGAGGTCGACAGTGGATTTACTCCCAGGGTGTCCCGCAAGTACCGTACAGTGATGTTCCTCAAACACATGACGCAATTCAGATGGAACAAACAATTTCCCAGGGGGGCAAGACTCCGGTGCGTCTCCCTGGGCCTCAAACACCTTAGCCTCAAGATCAGGGTAAAGAGCAGATATCACCACCCCTTCAGACAGTATAGGGCTCAGATCTTCAAAATCATCACCTCCGGGAAAACTACGTGACAAGGCATCCGCCTTGACATTCTTAATCCCAGGATAATACGTGACAATGAAATTAAATCTGGTGAAGAACAAAGACCAACTGGCCTGCCTCGGGTTAAGTCATTTTGCTGACTCAAGGTAAGCCAGGTTTTTGTGATCTGTGATTACCGTGATAGGGTGAATCGCCCCTTCCAACCAATGACGCCATTCCTCAAAAGCCAACTTAATGGCCAGTAACTCTCTGTTACCCACATTGTAATTTCTCTCCGCAGCAGAGAGTTTTTTTTCGAGAAAAAGGCACATGGGCGCCATTTACCTGGTGACAGACCCTGTGACAAAACTGCTCCTACCCTCACCTCGGATGCGTCAACTATTGTCAAATAGTTCTCAATAAACTTTCGGTAATAGTTGGTGAACCCCAAAAACCGCATAAGAGCCTTCAAATTTTCAGGTCGATCCCAGTCCAATACAGCACGGACTTTCTCTGGATCCATTCGAAAACCTGAAGATTAGAGATGAGCGAATCATTCAAAAAATGATTCGCCGAACATTCGCCAAACTTTTCCTAAAATTCGTATATTCGACGAATAGATTTGTTGTATTTGAGTACAAACTATACGTTATTATGTGCTATTAGCGAACATTCGCTCACTAATAACGAACGTTCATTTACAAAATGTACGCAACTTCTTAGAAGATGTATGCATGAGCGTACAAATAGCTTACGAATCTCAGCGTACTATTGTCTAAGCGATTACGTAATACGCAGGCACGTACGAGGAGAGGCCGTGGCGTGCACTCCTCAGAGGCAGAGCGAATATTCGAGACATATATGGTAAAGTGCAAATACATTATTATAGGTATAATATAAAAAATGTAAATATCACCTACCTAGTATGCTCACGGACACGTTTAAGTCTCTTTTCTTCTGATGCTTGTCATAGAACTGGAGCAGAGTCCCAAACTCCGTCGCAATTTGTAATCCACATAGGTAAAATTGTAATCCAAATGGGTAAAAAAAAAGCAGCAAAGGTTCCTTAAAAAACCCTCTTTCAAGGGGCTCCACAAATAACCTGAAAAGGGGGGAAAAAGGGATGAGGCGCACGAATGCGCAACTTAATTTCCTGAGTTGCCTCGTCTTCCTCCCGCGCTGGAGAAAGGGGCGGAACTACCAGGGAGGAGTATGCATCGCTGAATTGAATTTGTACACAACAGCGTATAGAGTAACTACCAGGGAAAAGTCTGCATCGCTGAATTGAATTCGTACGCGACAGCGTATAGAGTAACTAAATTATACGTAGAATAGCATATAATTTATAGGACACACTACGTAGCGAATACGTACAAAAGCTAAGCGAATCACCTAATATTTGGATTCGCTTTGCAGCTGAAAAATCCCAAGATTCGATACGAATCTACGAAGCGGCGAATAGATTCGCTCATCTCTGCTGAAGATGACAGCAGGTATCCTAAGAATTGCACCTCTTTTACAGCAAAAACACATTTCTCTAATTTTACGTACAATTTTTTATCTCTTAAGATCTGCAACACCTGTCTAACGTGATCCTGATGTGTCACCATATCTGGAGAATAAATTAGTATTTCATCCAAATACATGACTACAAACCTCCCCACCAGGTGATGAAAAATGTCATTAACAAAATGCTGGAAGACAGCAGGAGCATTGGTCAACCCAAAAGACATGACCAGGTTCTCAAGGTGGCCCTTAGGAGTGTTAAAAGCTGTCTTCCATTCATACCCTTCCTTGATCCTGACCAGAATATATGCCCCCCTTAAGTCCAACTTGGAGAACACCTTGGCATCAACAATCTGGTTAAACAAATCGGGAATCAAAGGAAGGGGGTAAGGATCACGGACAGTAATCCGATTGAGTTCACGGAAATCCAGACATGGCCTAAGAGTTCCGTCCTTTTTCTTTACAAAGAAAAACCCTGCTGCCACTGGAGATTTGGAAGGTCTTATGTGTCCTTTAGCCAAACTCTCAGTGACATATTCTTTCATGGCCGTTCTCTCAGGTCCAGAAAGATTATACAGCCTAGATTTGGGCAACTTTGCTCCGGGAATAAGATTGATGGGACAATCGAATTTCCGACGTAGGGGTTAATCCTGACATCCACCTTCAGAAAATAAATCAGCAAAATCAGATATAAAAGAGGGTACTGTCTTAGTGGTTAACGTGGAAAAAGATGTATTAAGACAATTGTCAACGCAATAATCACCCCAATCCAGAATCTGTCTAGTATGCCAATCGATGGTTGGATTGTGTTTGCTTAACCACGGTAAACCCAGCACCACAGGAGCAGGAAGACCTTCCAACACAAAACGAGATTAGTTCCTGATGAAATTCACCCACTCTTAATCTGATATCATGCACCATCTGAGACAAACACTTCTGAGAAAGAGGCACAGAATCAATAGCAAACACAGAAATCCTCTTCTCCAATGCACTCAGAGACAATCCATGCATACTGACAAGCTGAGCATCAATCAGGTTCACCCCTGCCCCGCTGTCAATAAACACCTCAATTCTCACAACCTTTGACTCTAGCGCCACCTCGGCAGTCAGGAGAAAACGGGTACTACAGGATGAAAACAAATGCACATTTTCTGTCTCTCCACCCACCCCTCCAAGAGTGAGATGGGGAATTAAACGCCCCTTTCTTTTGTCTCTTTTAGAGACTGAATGCATGAATGCATGGACATGCGTTAATAAAGTGTCCTTTCTGTCCGCAGAAAAAACACACTCCCTTTTTATTACCAAAATGCTTAAAGGTGGAAGCAGGAGTAGCCCCCCCAACTGCATGGGTTCGTCCCCAGACATCAACCCAAAGTGTCATAGGAAGACAATACACTATACGTCCTGAGAGCAGGGGCCCCTAGATCTCTCTCTTAGGCGTCTATCCATGCGTACAGCAAGAGACATAGCGGCTTCCAAAGACACTGGAGTTTCATGAAAGGCCAAAGCTTCTTTAAGCCTTTCTGATAATCCTTGACAAAACTAACTACAGAGAGCCGGATCGTTCCATTCGGTATCCGTAGCCCACCTCCGAAACTGAGCGAAATAGATCTCAACAGAGCGCTCACCCTGACGAAGGTCACGTAACTTGGTCTCGGCCAGGGAGATGCGATCCAGGTCATCATAGATAAGCCCCAAAGCATTGAAAAATTCATCCACCAACTGGAGAGACTGCGATCCGGTCGGCAGAGAAAAGGCCCATGACTGTGCATCTCCCTTGAGCAATGAGATCACCACACCAACTCTCTGTTCCTCATTACCAGATGAATGTGGACGCAACCTAAAGTACAATTTGCACGCCTCCCTGAATAAAATAAAGTTATCACGTCCCCCAGAGAATCTATCTGGGAGAGCGACTTTAGGCTCCAGACAGGCCTGGCAACCACCAGCCCCGGGACCAACAGCCTGTGGTCTCTGAATCTGGTTGACGGTTGTGCGGAGGTCAGCTACCTCCAAAGATAGTCGTTGCAGCTGCCCGGCGAGTACAGCAATAGGATCCATAACTATACAGATACAAACAACAAAGTGACGGTAATTGGCGGTTTATAATGTCACGCGCAGGTGTGTGTGGGGGGGGGACGAAACCGAGCGTAGGAGGAAAAGGAGATTAGGCCTAGAAACTAAGGAAGGAAGATGGACACCTCCTACAGGAAACCCTGACTCAATTCCTGTCTATCTACCAGTATGAACAGGCCTCAAATGTAGGCAAGTTCATACACATGAACCTAAACACCGAACTGACCCTATAGGACCCTGGAACTAATGACAGGAATTAGTCTACCTGTTCCTCCAAAAGAATGGACGTATAGGAGTCTCCCTTTGGCCTAATAACAAAACACACAGAAGGGAAAAGGAAACTTATCTTTCAATGAAGAAATGGAGGCTCCAGGATCTCAGCTGAGAGCCAACACCAAACCATCACAATATCCACTGAAGCTATAAACCGCAAGGAATAGTGGGAGAAGAAGCAATAAATAGGGGAGGGACAATTACCACACCAGGAACACCTGAGGGAAAAGGGTGTGGTAAATACCAACAACAAAAAAGGAAAACATTTCAGATTATACCACCAATCTGAGAGACCTCCTGTTACCTGTCACAGGAATGTCCGTGACAGATGCATCAATAATAATAAACTGTAGTTTATTAAATACAAAGTTTAGATGCCTGCTGGAGAATTCACCTGCTTCCCTGTGGACCGGTCCAAACCTGCATGATGGAAAGAAGGAGTGTCATGTAGAAATGAGCGAGTATGCTCGGCCGAGCATGCTCGAGTGCCATTTTTGTGTATTTGCGTACGCATTTTAAAATTGTTACGCTAATACATACGCATATTTTAATCTGTAAACTAATGCGTACGCATTTTAACAATTTGTACGTTATGCTTACGCATTTGTGTACAGATTAAAATATGCGTATGTATTAACGTACCAATTTTAAAATGCGTACGCAAATACGCAAAAATGGCACTCGAGTATGCTCGGCCGAGCATGCTCGCTCATCTCTAGTGCCATGCCTAATGACTTTAATGTTTTTGTTGGTTAGTTTAGTGATGTGATTTTTATGTGGCATTTTAACACATGAGTTATGCTTTTTTCAGAATTTTTTGTTTATGGTTTTATACCATGGTAAAATATATGCTTGGTAAGCATTTAAGGATGGGAGAGGTTTTTTTAGGGTGGGTTTCTCTTTTCTGTTATTTATTTATTTTTGCTTTTTCACTTTTTGCTTTATGCTTTCTCTTGCTGAAGTCAGAAAAAACTATGGATGGATTGGATGATTATAATTATTTTGTTTTGCGCTATACTACTCCACTGTTAATGGGCTGCACAACAGCTACAGTTACAGGGGAAATTTGTCCAGAAGCAGTTGCAATGGTCACTGTTAGGGCTGTGCTAGGTCTAGTTACAGCCAGTAGAAACCTCCTAATACCAGCATCCTGACTATCATAAGGAAAGCCACATGACCATTGGGCCTCCTGCTGCCTATGTAGGCTCATTGTGATATGTGCAGGACATCCTGCAATGAGAATAAAAAAGATAGAAGGATTGAAAACAACTGCTTTTTCTGTAGGGTCCACAGCGGTCTTTGACAATACCTGACAAGACCTGACATTTGGCTGCCAGATTGCCCCGGCAGTAGAGACAGCAGCAAAAATCTGGTAGCTCTCGACTAGTGTTCAACATAACAAGGCAGAATTGGGTTTGAAGTTTAGGAAAACTTAGATTTGCAACGAATCTGAATTTCCTTGCGTTTCATAGTAACAAATCGTTTTTTCCTAAAATATCAACTGCATGTGTTACAAAGTGAAAGTAAGAAGCCTGGGAACGCGAGATCACCCATAATGCCTTGCAGCCAGCCAATCCACAGCTAGTCTTCACCTGTGATGTTACAGCCTTATAAAAGCCTCATCTCGTGTGGTTTCCGCCATTGAACAATATTGGAGAGGGAGAGTGCAGTGAGACATCAAGTTCTACTGCAGTGACATTCAGAGGTAAACTGTTATTTTAGTGATGTAGTTAGTCTGCCCCGGTATTAAAGGGAGGTGTAATATATCGCTGTGTGCATCACGTTCTAGTGCACTGAAATTCAGAGTTAATCCCTTATTTTAGGCTATACATGTTGTATTTTCGTTCCGGCCGCCTCTCAGCAGGGGTTGCCGTGCTGCTGCGGATATCTGCCCTTGAAATAGTTAAACTGTGTGTTAAGCTTTGGGTGTGTCTCTGGGAACCGAGAGGTTAACCCAGACACAGCATGAGCAGGGTTGATAGGCTGTTTTGTTTATTTTAGCCATAGACAGATTTGTAAAATCTGTACTGGGACCTGCTTATACAAGATTGCGTGAGGTTGGCAGTGGGACAGCTGAGGATCACATGGGCCTGTTAGGGCCTAATATAAAGCCCAGTGTAGAGCTGAGCAGGGTGGTCATACCTGGAGAAGCTGACTGCTGAATGGCAGAAGATATTGCATGTGCCATCCAAAACTTGTCATTTGTACCCGTGAGCCGGGTAGCTGGTCCCACATATAGTCAGGGACTGTGTTTTGTATTAGGTACTAGCTCAGCCGAGCAGGGTTTTGTTTGTTTAAGCCGATTAATTAAGGCTATGCTTTTGTTTGAATAACTAAGTGTGAAATAAAAACACTTAATTTGGACTTTATCCTGTCTGTGTCCCTGCTTCCTGCACAGCTACCAAGTGTCTACCAGAGCGACCCCCCCACATATGGTGGAGGATGCGGGCACTGGTGCAATGAATCATATACTGATTGCATGTCCTGGCTGACAACAGCACTGAAGCAACAAGACACAGCCATGGACGAGCTAATAAAGCAGATGGTTCAGTCCAACTTGCAACAACAAGAAACTAACCAACTGCTGGTACAGCAGATGATGGCACTGGTGGCTGCACAACAAAGGGCTGGGGACTTCCCCATGTTATGGACTCTGTGGTGGGGGAAATCAAAGGACGGGTAGTCCACCCCGAAGAGTACGACCCACACAGAAGGATCAAGACCTAGACCTAGAGCCCAACGACCCAGACTCTGGGGCTCCTGCCGTAGGGGTGACCAGTGGAGAAACTAATGTCAGCTCCGTATAGATGTAATGGCTGGTGAGACTGAAGAGTTAGTGACTGGGCCGCAGTTGTCGGATTTGGAGGTATCCCGTGACAACTTCGGCACCACACAGCTCCAGAACCCCACTCTGGTCCGAGGTAGGGAAAATGTTGTGGTGATTAATGGGGTGCCACAGCATACCAAGGCTGATCAGATATTTCCCCACTTTATGGTCGACCAAGAACTGGTATACCGGGTTGACAGGCTGCAGGGTGAGACCTGGGAGCAATTGCTGATACCCCAGCCTTATCATCAAAGGTGCTGGTATTAGCTCATAAACATGTGCTTGGGGGAATCTAGGCGCCACAAAAAAAAACACTTGACCGCATCCTGTGGCGGTTTTATTGGGCAGGGGTATACAGTGAGTTTAAACGATATTGTGAGTCGTGCCCCGAATTCCAATTGCATGCTCCTATGACACATTTATGGAGTCCACGGATACCTTTACTCATCATCAAGATTCCGTTTGAAAGGATTGCCATGGACTTGGTAGGTCCATTGGTTAAGTCCGCCTGGCGGCATCAGCATATACCCATTATGCTGAAGCCATCCCACTGCGGCACACATCAGCGAAGCTCATAGCTAACGAGCTATTCACCATGTTTTGCCAAATGGGTCTACCCAAGGAAATCCTTACGGATCAGGGTACCCCTTTCATGTCCAAAGTCAACAAGGAATTGTGTAAGCTTTTCAACATAAAGCAATTACGCACATGAGTATACCATCCCCAGACAGACGGGTTAGTAGAACCTTAAAGAGTATGCTGAAAAAGGTGGAATTTGTAGCTAGGAATAAAGACATGTTTTCGGAATTACCCGGGTACACGTCTGTAATCAAGCATGACATTGTGTGAAAGTTTGGTTAAGACCATAGTGAGTCCCTGAGGCTCGTCGATGGGCCATTGCAGAGGAGGTACAGAAAATGCTGCAGTTGGGAGTAATAGAGTAGTCCAAAATCCAGCCTTCATCACTCCTGAGGGTCTTTTTCACTACATTGTGTTACCGTTCGGGCTTCACAGGACCCCTGCAATGTTTCAACGTCTAATGGACATAGTGTTGAAGCCTCAGCATATCTGGATGATATCATCATCTTCAACTATGACTAGGAGAGTCACTTCACCAAAGTACAGGCCGCAGTGAACTCTCTAAGGGCAGCCGGCCTGACCGCAAACCCCAAGAGGGAGGAGACTTGGGGTATGTGATCGGGCTAGGCATAATTAAACCCCAGGTCAACAAGGTCGATGCTATCCAGGGATGGCCTCAACATGTGAGCACCAAACAGGTCAGAGCATTCCTGGGCATTGTTGGGTATTACAGGCAGTTTATACCCAACTTTGCCACAGTATCCGCTCCCCTGACTGATCTTTTGAAAGGGAAAGGGTCCCTCATGGTGTGGTGGAATGCACAAGCAGAAAGTGATTTTCAGGCCTTGAAGTTGGCATTGTGCGGATCCCCCATCCTCATTGCTTTAAGAAAGAGTATTTATAGTATTTAGAGTATTTATTGTGCAGACAGATGCGTCAGACGTAGGGCTGGGAGCTGTCCTGTCTCAGGAGGTGAACGGAGAAGAGCACCTGAGCAGGAAACTCACGCCAGCCGAGAAAAATTATAGTATCAGAGAGAAGGAATGTCTGGCGATAAAGTGGACCTTAGAGGCGCTAAGGTACTACTTGCTGGGGTGACACCTCCGTCTGATAACTGACTACTCACCCCTCACTTGGATGAGTAGATCCAAGGAGAGGAATGCCAGAGTCATGAGGTGGTTCTTGTCACTGCAAAATTTTAGTTTCTCAGTGGAACACCGAGCCAGGAGACTGCAAGGCAACGCAGATGCTTTATCTCAGACACATTGTTGTATGTCAGGAGTTCGCCTCGATGCGTCTGAACTGAGTGGGAGGTTATGTGAGAAGGGCATGGTTTGGGAGAACCGATATCTGCCCTTGACATGGTTAAACTGTGTGTGGTAAGCCTTGGGTGTGTCTATGGGAACCGAGAGGTTAACCCAAACACAGCATAAGCAGGGTTAAAAGCCTGTTTTGTCTATGTTAGCCATAGCTAACATACTGTAGACAGATATGTACTGGGACCTGCTTATACTGGAGTGAGTGAGGTTGGTAGTGGGACCCACACTCCACCAAGGGCTTCGGTCCTAGGCTGCCATAGCCCAAAGCTGAGAATCACATGGGTCATTAGGGCCTAATTTAAAGCTCAGTGTAGAGCTGAGCAGTGTGGCCATACCTGGAGAAGCTGACTGCTGAACGGCAGATGGTATTGCATGTGCCACCAAATACTTGTCATTTGTACCCATTGGTCGGGTAGCCGGTCCCACGTATAATCAGGAACTGTGTTTTGTATTAGGTACTGGCTCAGCCGAGCAGGGTTTTGTTTGTTTATGCAGATTAGTTAAGGCTATGCTCTTCTTTGAATAACTAAGTGTGAAATAAAAACACTTAATTTGGACTTTATCCTGTCTGTGTCCCTGCTTCCTGCACAGCCTCCAAGTGTCTACCAGAGTGACCCTCCACAATAGTTGGTGTGCCTCAGTATAAAAGGCATCCTGATATATCGCCATGTGCATCATGTTCTAGTACTCCGACATTCAGAGATAATCTGTAATTTTAGTGATACAGTTACTGTACACCATTGCCAACAGATAGTTGCCTGGGCCCTCTAAAGGAATGGGCAGTGGCAAAAATGTTCCTGTAGCCAGCACAAGTAGCAGCAGAAGAAGGGGATGTGGTAGCAGCCGTAACAACAGGTCTGAGCTGCCACTGTTATCCAGCGGTTGTGTTTTGACGAACAATCCAGCTGTACTGTAAGTGCCCGGCATTGTGTAATTACAATGAAAGGAACACATGATGACATGGTTCCCTTTATGGTAATTAAGGAGTTAATAAAGCTATTCTTACCTGGCAACAGGTGTCTTCATTGGCCTGGGAGTTGTCCTATGAAGATCAAGGTAAGTTGCAGGTGCCACTCTTCTCTTATTCTATTGGATGTCGGTCCAACGACAATCTGGAGATGCCTATAAAAGAAAGGAACAACGGTAAGGGCGCATTCACGGCGCCAGAGAACAAGAAGCTCCCTCCCCCCGAAGGGTTAAGTCGCTCATTGTTACATTTAGTGGACATGTTAATTATTACGGTTTTATTTGAATTGAATAATCTGATTAAATATATAACATTGTGGCCTGAATCATCAATTTAATATATAAAGCTGAGTGTATGTATGTATGTCCGCTAAAGGAATCCGCACCGTCGCAGCTACAATCATGAAATTTGGCACACGGGTACATCAGGTGTCCGGGACGGTTTTAGAACGGGTCTCAGCTCTCTAGGACGTACCGTTCCTGAGATATTCCCAAAAAATGCATTAGCCAATAGAAGCCAGGTCACATGACGCTGATCAGCCAATAGAAGCTCGCAGGCTGTTAGTCTCCACACACACCAGGTTTCCATAACAAACCAGCCATTTTCCTTCACTTCTGTAGGTCTGCTTTAAAGGGGCAGAGGGCTGTGGATGATACTGTTAAAGGGGTATTCCGGTTACCATATATATAACATGTTTGAGACTAATTCCTCATCAATCATTACCTAAAATAATGTAAATTTCACATATTTACCGTTCAGTAGTAATAAAAGATGTTTTCTTCCACTGCTACCCACTGTGTTTCCTCATAAATTACCATGGCATCAACCTGTAATTCAGGCCACCCTCAAAAGGACTTAAAATCCCCGCCCCCAGGTCCCGCTAAGCCACGCCCCTCAACTCGACCAGGCCACGCCTCCTTCCACTCCGCAGCCGACGGGGTTTGAAATAAATGAAGGTAAAAATCAACTTCTGTCAGCTGCAGGGGTGGGAGGGTGACTTTCTCCCTGCAGCTCATGCTCAGACTGCACAGTGCTGCTGTCTGAGAGAGAGCTATTCAAAAGGACATCCCTGTGTCCGTCCAGGCCCTGCGCCGGACGGAGGACAGGGAGTCAGAAAGCTGGACTGTCCAGCCTAAAACCGGACCTCTGGCCATCCTAGGGGCAGGCTGATGTTAGGGTGGCCAGACGTCCGGTTTTAGGCTGGACAGTCCTGTTTTCTGGCTCCCTGTCCTCCATCTGGTGCAGTGCCTGGACGGACGGAGGGATGTCAACCCTTTCAGTAGCTTACGACAGCTTCTCCTCTGTGTCTTCACAGAGCCAGGGGGCGTGGCCTCGTGTTTAGGGGTGTGGCCTTATGGGAACCGGGGGCATGGCTTCACATTTGGAGGCATGGCTGGTGAGGTCCGGCTTTCTGGGGAGAAGACAGTGGCCACCCTGGCTGCTGTGGAGGTCACAGTTAAAGGGGAGGGCGCTGTGGATGTTACTGTTAAGGGGCAGGCTGCTGTGGAGGTCACTGTTAAAGGGGCGGGTGCTGTAAAGGTCACTCTCGATATCTTTTAACGACACACACATAAACATTAGATGAAATATACCTGGGCGAAGCTGGGTCCTTCTGCTAGTTAAAGGGGTTATCCCATGAATAATGTAAAAAATGAAAATCAGACATCATATAGTACATGACAATCTCTTTCTAACAAAGCTAGAACCAGCTAGAGCCCTGTACCTTACATGGATCCAGAGATCTCCCCATTCATTGCTCTGCTAGATTTATATCAGTCTGGGAGCTCAAGGGCAGTGTCTTTTCCACTGCAGCTAAGGGGGTGTGTCTCAGCTCTCCCTATCACAGCTCAAGAGGCAGTTGAAAGATGAAACTGTGTGGCCTTCTCAGTGAGCAGGTCAAAGAAATAAGAAATGAAGTGGCACTATACAGATACATTTTACTGAATAACTCAGTAGCTATACAACATTTTTAATTACATGCAATTACAAAAGATTTCAGATCCAGGTGCTGGTTTGAAAACTATAGAATATTTTTCGTGGGACAACTCCTTTAATAAATAAAGTTATTATTAATTTTATATATTTGATATTTGCTGTGGTTATTATGGAACCTATGTCAATCATGGAATTGTTCACTCACTCTTAAACATCATCTAAAGTGACAACAGATTCATACAGCAAGGAACACTTAGTTAGCATGGCCCAGGAACTGCTTCTATGCCCAGTGGCGTACGGCCAATGGCGGCAGACCACGCCATTGCTATGGGGCCCGTGAGGTTGGGGGCTGAATGGCCCCACCCCCTCACTTTCTAGTGTTACTGATTGCCGACACAGCAGCAGAGGAAGGTAACATCATCCTCTCTGATGTTCCCTCCTCCTGTACGTCCACTCACTCCTGCAGTCCAGGGATAGATCCTGCTGTGGGCTAAAGGACCTTCCTGAAGACCATGTGACCAGTGGAGGAGGAGCCAGAAGAGCTGTGATGCTGTAGGGAGAGGAGCCAGGCTGGAGTTTGGTGAGTCCTAGCTGTGTGTGTGTCCCTGTGTGTCTGTCCCCCTGTGTGTGTCCCTGTGTGTTTGTCTGTCCCTGTGTGTGTGCATGTCTGTCCCTTTGTGTGCCTTTCTGTCCCCCTGTGTGTTTGTCTGCCCCTGTGTGTCTGTCTGTCCCCCTGTGTGTTTCCTGTGTGTGTCTGTCTGTCACTGTGTGTGTCTGTCTGTTCCCCTGTGTGTGTCCCTGTCTGTCCCTGGGTGTCTTTCTGTCCCTGGATGTCTGTCTGTCCCTGGGTGTCTGTCTGTCCCTGGGTGTCTGTGTGTGTGTGTCCCTGTCCATCCTTGTCCCTGTCCCTGTGTGTCCCTGTCGTGTGTCGGTCCCTGTGTGTGTCTGTCCCCCTGTGTGTGTGTGTGTGTGTGTGTGTGTGTCTGTCCCCCTCTGTGTGTCTGTCCCTGGGTGTTTGTCACCATCACCATGCCCACAGTGTTCCTATGTCTTGACGCAGCTGCATCAGGACGTTCTGTGCGGGGCAAGAAGAAGAAGATGGAAAAGTAGACAGCGCCACCAGCATGGAGTCCCGTGGAAGAGGCACAGGGAGGCACACTAAGGATGCAGGTAACACTACCACATGATGTACACTAGTGTTATCTGTGGTTTTACATAGGACTGCAGGTAACACTACCACATGATGCACACTAGTGTTATCTGTGGTTTTACATAGGACCGCAGGTAACACTATAATATATATCCCTGTGTGTGTGTGTATATATATATATATATATATATATATATATATATATATATATACTGTATATATATATATATATATATATACACACACAATATACAGTTACAATAATTGTACTTTATATTTGGGTGGGGGGCCCAGTTATGAGATTCGCTATGGGGCCCCTCGATTTCTATGTACGCCCCTGTCTATGCCCTCATCTGTTCTGAACTTGCCTCTTGCTTTTGCTGCTCTTTCTGCTAGCCAAGTAATGATAGCCGCCAACTCTGCTCCGCTTTTCAGCAGCAATGAGCTTTTTGAGGACAGTTGGCAGTTACAGGCCAACCCAGACTTGGAGAAGAGGTCTGCTGTGGACTCCTTTAGGCTTGCAACTACAAAGTGATAACTGGTGGGAGCACATGATGCAAGAGGTCAGGGACATGCACAAGAGACAGGTGAGGGGGACACAAGGACGACATTTGTAGATGATGATGTAGCTGATCGCACGTGGGAGCCAGGTGAAGAGGGATCATCATCAGGGGGCGAGGGTCGCAGTGTGCCAGTGAGACAACAGGGTGGAAGCGTGCCTGTGAGGCAGTGGGAGATCTGGAGCCAAAAGCAGGAGGGGTACACCATCTTCTACTCGGGAGACTACCTGTGAGGAACACACTAGCAGTGAACGGGTTCATAAATGCAGTAGCAGGCAGGCATTACACTGTGGTGGAGGGAAAATGCCATACTCAGCAGTGTGAGAACTTTTCACCAAGTCACTGGGGGACGTTAGTGTGGCGGTATGCAGGATGTGTGGGCAGAGGTGTGGCCAGGGTGCTAATGTTTGCACCACGGCCCTGCGTCAACACATGGAGCATATAAAACTCCTTTGTGGCACTCTGCTCAGCTGTCATAGGGTTCCCACCCCCTTGATGAAGAATTCAAAATAACAGCACTGGAGACTGTAGATAATGGTGCGTTTCACGTTTATTATACGTGTGTGTGAACGTTTTCGGCCACTACTTGGGCCTTCGTCAGACACTAAGCTGCTTGGGTATCCAGAAATAAGATAAAGCTGGTTTGAGGTTGGCGCTGTGGAAAGTTCCTCTCTGGGAATGCGCATTCCCAGAGAGGAACTTTCCACAGCGTCAACCTCAAACCAGCTTTATCTTATTTCTGGATACCCAAGCGGCTTAGTGTCTGACGAAGGCCCAAGTAGTGGCCGAAAATGTTCACACACACGTATAATAAACGTGAAACTCACCATTATCTACAGTCTCCAGTGCTGTTATTTTGAATTCTTCAACACATGGAGCGCCACCATAAAGTGACGTGGGAAAACTGTGCCACTCATTTAGTGTTATAGCCTGATACAGCAACTGCTGCATCTCCCACCAGCTTGCACCCCCTCTCAAGCAGTCAGGGCTCATCAACATGAGCAGAAGGAAGATGTTTTTCCTTCCCATCTACTTCAATGTTGTCTATTTCTAATGATGCTCCTCCTACTCCTCGTCACTTGTTTTGACAGCAATTGATCACTGAGGCGATTGCAAACAGACAGCAGTATGCATGCACTCATCCAATGATGCAGAAACTGAACATACACCTGGCCAAGTTGCTGGTACTCCCTTTCCATATAGTTGACTCTGTACATTTCAGAGAACTGATGGCTTGTGCCCAGCCAAGGTGGAGAGCCAACATTACTTTCCAAAAAAGCTGTACCAGCCCTGCACACGTATGTAGAAGGTGGGCCAGTCCTTGGGCCTCTTGGTGTCTTTTAGAGTTCATGCCAGCGCTGAAGTATGGAGTTTTAACTATGGTCAAGGACAATATATGTCATTCACAGTCCACTGGGTAAATGTGGTTCCGGCCCAGGCGCAAAACAAACACAATGCAATAGCATTGAACTGGCAGAAGAGAAGAATGAGGATGAGAAAAAAGACATAAACGCCCAGGAATTTTATACACACCTAGGTGGTTTATCGGCCCAAGCGACAGACCGTGGCAGTATGCAGTGGGAATGGTTTCTTGTTTGTCTAGTGACAGCCACATTGTTAGGATATCGGGGGGACCCTCTGCGCTCACACTCGACTGCCATGACTAGTGGGGAAGGGGGGTGGAGCAGCACCAGCTCTATAAGCAGCAACTTAAAGGGATTTTGTCACCTAAAATTTTCTTTATTGATTAAAAAGAGATAATAAAACATGTTCTTTTTCTCTAATCTGTTTGTATTTTCTGATTGTAGTTTTTGAAATTTCATTACTATAACATTTTTACGGGGGCTGCCATCTTGGCTGAGCTGTTCTAAACAGCATTTAGTGATATGCTTTACAGCAAGCCCCATGGACCATAGGCAGCAATAGACAGCTCCAGTCCTATTGAGAATGCATTGAGAGGCTTTTTCCTTTGAAGTTTTTGTTTATTCTACAGGGAGATTCTATTGTCTGTGATGTGAGTTGGTCTCCAATTACACTGTTTACGGTAGCAGCATTACTTTACAGCTGACACACTGACAAACAGGATATCTCAGCTGAGATTATAGCCTAGTGGCCAGAAGGAAAACTGCAAGATTTTAAGATGATTTTAAAATATAGATAGGAACATGGAAAATTAGAAAAAACATCGCCAAACATTACAAAGACATATGTTTAACATAAAAACTTGATTTAAACAATGGGTCATTTTTTTATGACAAATTCCCTTTAAGTCTGGAGTCTCTGATGAGCAATTTTCTTCAGCTGCCTTCTATGGCTGAAGAAACCATTCAGCAGCAGCAGTGGGACATGCAGCAGAACCTTAACCAGCAAGTGGTGGCATACTTGGACTGCACCCTGTCACCCATGATCCAAGATCCCCATTAATAGGAATGCAAACTGGAAGTGTGGCCGTAGCTGACCGAGTTTGCCATGGGCATGCTTTCCTGCCTGGCCAGTAGTGCGGCATCAGAGCGGGTGTTCACTGCGGGGGGTGGCATAGTTACCCCTAAGAGAATTCACCATTCCTCCCAAAATGTTGAAAGACTAACCTTCATAAAGATGGATCAGGCCTGGATCAACCAGGATTTCCAGACACCGGTGCCTGATGCAACAGAATAGATCATGGTGTCATATAACAATATTTATTTTATAATATACCTATAAACCACAGGACAGTTTATTAATTTCCAGTATTTTATATTTTATTAATTTATGGTGGATTAGGCCGCGATGCTATTTTGTTATCTTTAAACTTAATAATCTTATTAACAACTTAAATATAACAAGTAATGAACATTGTACCACTAGTCCACTCGATTAGAGTGACTTAACTCCCCATCCGCCATAAAGCAAAGCTTAATGGCTAACCTAGACATCGCAGGCCTTTTTCCAGCATATTTTGAATTCCTACTGCAAAAATGTCACAACCAATATCTGATAAACTTGTTTTCATTCCGTTATAAATTCCTGGAGTACCGTCTTCTAATTCAGTGTGTCTGTATGAAAAACCATTTATCTTTGGCATGTATTTTTCTATCTGTTTATTCACTCTTTTCCGTATTTTTTCCAACAACAACAGGTTCTCGGATTTCCAACTAAATTTGGGGATTATATCTGAAAAATTTATTTGAGTGTTACTGTATTTTTCTTGTAGTTTGGATAAACAGTGTTTGATGTTATTTATCAACTCATGTGTTGGTACTAATCCAATGTCGTGTAAACCTGCATGTAAAATCAGTATGTTTGGGATTGGGTACCTTTTTTCCATTTTTTCACATTTGGTTACAATCTTATCTATTCTAAGACCATATATGCCTTTCCAGTAAATCGGCAAATTATCTTTTATCTCCAGTTTTTGATCTTTGAATCTTTCGGTTGTTCTTTTATGGATTGTGGTTATAACAGAATGTCCGATGATCCATATTATTTTGTTGGGACCTGAAAGTGAAATAAATTTAAACCAATAAATCTGGTCTAATATATAACTTGTATCTTGACGATTTCCATCTACCTATTTTCTTCAAATTATCTATTCCAATTCCCAATTGAGAAGCTAATGTTGTTGCTCCTATACGAAAGGAGTGTGATGAAATTTTTAGATCAGATAAACCTAAAATTGCTTTAACTTTGTTAAGTATATAATTAAATTGATATTTGGTTAGTGGGGTTTGGTCTAGATGTCAGAATAACGGACCATTTGATAAAGATCTAATTGATAACCAGTTTTTTAAAGTGTAAACTGGGCATAATATTTTATCTTGGCAACTATTGAGTCGAATCGTAGATCCTATACTGGATTGATCTGTTTTAGATTTTTTGATGAAGATGATTAAGTAATCTTCAAAAATTTTTATATCATTAATGTTCAATGGAGCGATTGCGTTTTTGTTGTTCGCAGCTATCTCGGAGATTCGCAATGCTCCAAAGAAAATCAATAAGAATGAAGTTGTAAACAAAGAAGATTCATAAGGAGATGAGCATATTGTAGGTAATGTTTGGATGAATTGTCTCAACATTTTTATCGATACAGGTCTGGTTCTGGTTATTGGTATTTGTTCTTTTTTCATACCTTTCAACATGTATTTTATTACATCGTTAGATATTATGGATTGTTTTCTTTGTATTTTCAGGAAGAATGATATACCTGATAAAGATTTTAAAATAGTGTCTGATCTAATACCTTTCCCATATAATGAAAGTACAAATTGGATATAATTTCTCAAATTATCATCCAACGGGTTGTAATTGTGTAGGTTGCAAAAATTATTCCAATTGTGCCATGCAGCCGTATACCCGGCCCATGTTGATGGTGCTACAGAATTCTTAATCAAATTAATAATTACGTCCAATTCGTCGTCCATAAATGAGTTGGGCAGGGGATTCTTTTTACTTCTGCATTTGGCACTATTTCTCTGAATTTCTGGAATTCCTGTCGTGAATCGGCAATAATGTTAGATTTTCCACAAACATATTTACATTTGAGCCATATATTATTTTTTAAACAAATTAAAACTATTTGTCTAAGTACGTTTATAACTTCTGAGGACCTGGCAGTTAAACAGTTAATGCAGAATGCCACTCCTTTGTTGTCTGAGTGTATTAAAATTCTTTTGTTTTGCAAATATTTTTGCCATATTATTAATGACACTAGTATTGGGAATAGTTCTAAGAATTGTATGTTTTTTATTAGTTTTGTATTCAGCCAACTATTGGGCCATATTTCAGCAGACCATTTTCTATTAAAATAGGCTCCATAACCTATAGAGCCAGCGGCATCTGTAAATAACTCTAATGTTTTGGTTTCAGAGAAATCTGCTTGCCATATAGTGCTACCATTGAATTCTTCTAGGAATTCTTTCCATATGTCCATGTCTTGTTTTAATTGTTTTGTAATCCTAATATGGTCATAAGAATTTTTTAGACCTTTGGTAGCTGCATACATTCTTTAGGAAAATACTCTTCCCATTGGTATTACTCTAGTTATAAAGTTAAGTGAACCTAAAAGTGATTGGAGCCTTTTTAATATGGTTTTCTTGGAACAGTAAATATTTTCTAATAAAATTCTGGTGGATTTTATTTTATCCCTTGGTATGCGAAATTCCATTCTTTCTGTATCAATTTCGATTCCAAGGAATTTTTAATTTTTTGTGGGATATACTGTTTTTTCATGTGCGATTGGAATATTAAAAATTTTTGCTATGTGAATAAAGTTGTTTAATAGGTTAATGCATTCATAAGTTTGGTGAGAGCCAATGAATAGGACGTCGTCTAAGTAGTGCAGTATATAACCACCAGAAGAAATAGATTCTACTGCCCATTGAATGAATGTTGAAAAGGCAAAAAGTATTGACATGAAAGAGTAAAACCCATAGGGAGGGCTTTATCATAGAAAATTTGATCTTGGAAGTAAATTCCTAAAGAATTGTATCCATTCGGGTTAATGGGGAGAAGTCTAAAAGCGGATTTAATATCCATTTTTGCAAGGAGGGATTTTTGTCCAGAACGACGTAATAAAATAAGTGCTTGATCGAATGAAGCATATGTTAAGAGATTTGTCAATTTGGTCATTTAATGACGTCAAATTAGGGTAGGATAAATGATGGATTAGTCTAAAAGAATTCGGTTCTTTTTTAGGGACCAATCCTAATGGAGAAATTCGAAAATTGGGAAAAGGTGGTTCATCAAAAGGTCCAGTTATTCTGTTTTCAGATATTTCTTTGAATATTTTTTCTCTTACTATATCTATGTTTTTGTTAACGGATTTTAGATTATTTACAAAGTGACAACCCGGTCCTAAATATTCTGGTACATAAAAACCAGAAGTAAAACCTTTAGTTAGTAAATGAGCTGTGTGGTAGCATTAATGTAATCCATAGCCCTACATCTCTTGTTCCCCAAGATAAATTGGGGTACACGGCGAGTTTTTGACGAAATGATTTGTCATAATTTAGCCAAGCAAATCCTCCAAAGTTCTTGTATGCTTCAAGAATTGATTGTAAGTGGTGAAATAGACCACTGCACAATTGAGGATGTTTTTCTCCTAAGACGGCTGAGTATATGGAGAAAGAATTTATCCAATTAAATATAGTTTTTTGATTGGGTTTTTTCCTTTCTTCCTCATCTTTTTTCTCTGTTTTCAGATTTTCTTTTGACGACGGAAGCAACGGAAAAAATTTCTATGTATTCTTTTCTCCATATTTTTTCCTTTACCGTTTGTGATAAGTGGAAACCCAATGGTGAAATTTGTACTGGCATAATTTCACCTACTGATGTTTCTTTAACCCCTGTACAAGTATCAAATGATGGTATTATTGGGATATTTATATTTCTACGGGGTTCAATAGGAGATTCCATATTTGTGTTATCTCCTATTATTGCTTTTTTTATGTTGATTAGTTGTTTTAGGGGTTAACCATACTCTTTCTAAGTCACCAGATGATTTCTGTGACATAAAATTAATAAATTCTGAGAAAAATTGTTCTTTTTCTTCTGGAGTAATCTCTATTTGTGAAATTATAATTTTCTTCTTTTTTATAGGAGTGCACTGTTGGAAACAGTCACTATCAGACATACTGTTCATGTTATGCTCACCCTCTGAAGATCTGACCGTTGGTCTCTGCTGTTGATGGCTGTCGGGAGCTGTGGCAGGTAAGTCCGTTATTGTTTGTGTCTGTTGTCTTCTTCTGGCTTGTGTTGTCCTCGAGGTTGATGGCGCAGCTTGATTTCTTCCCTTTTTGTGTCCTTCCAGGTCCTCGGTTGGTGAGTATGTCCTTCTTTCCTTCTTTCTTCTTTTTAGTGGCAGCGGAGACTCTTCTTCTTCTCTGCGCATGCGCGCGCTTCCTATGACGCTGCCTGAGCTGAGATCTGCATCCATTAATTTACCTGGATCGCAGACCAGCTCAGCAGATTGCCGACTCCCTTGGACTGGATCTGCATTGGTAAGTAGACATCTTCTTAGCCAGTCTTCTCCTCCTGAAGACTCTGCTTTGAAGATCAATTGTTTTAATAGTTCTTCCATTCTGTGGGTGGTGGGGTCTTGTTCTTGATCCTGCTGCTCACTGAATGTGACACTAACGTTTTTTCCTTTCTTTCACAGGTGGCGCATGCTGAAGCTGTTGACCTTTTCTCCAATCAAGATCCTCATGCGCCTGGTCTCCTGCCTGTTCCAGAAACTTCTTGGGAGATGCCATTCAACTGATCAGGTAAGTTTAATTTAACACATACACATTTTAATTGCAATGACACCATGGCTCCCCAATTCTATTCAGAATTGGTTTGCCCCATTCTGCCACTAATGACCATACTGTAGTGACCTGCCACACTGGAATATTGTGTAAAATGGGCTGTTACTTCTGGCCACGTGCTGCTGCCACCCACCTGATGCCACCTGCCTCTAATGCCATTCCTACAATGAGGCTTTGTGGCCTACTGATATGTACATGTAAAAGCAGATTAAAGTGTAACTGTCATTTCATTTTTTATACCCCAACGGTATAGTATGCCCTGCTGTATAAATGCTTTTGTGCTTTAAAATTTCATCATTTTTAGTTTTACCTTGTAATAACTCTCACAAATGCATGCTACTTTTTTATTCAGCAGCTCTCTTCTCGAAGCGTTGTCATGTGCAGGCCGTCTTCTCTCTATTAAAAACAAGAGTCGGGCAGAGCACTGGGAGGAGGAGCACAGCCCTGAGTGCCTGGGCTCAGGCAGAAAGTGGAGGGGGAGGACTGTTTTAGATGGTGATATCTGAAATAAAAACATTTGAAACATAGATGGTGATATCTCCTCAATGGTAGCAGCTAGAAACCAGGCTTTCATACAAGACCAGAATGAGAGCTAAAGTCCAAGCAACAGAGAAAAAAATCACTGTTAGAAATCGAGTCGGGAATAATCGCGGGTAAAATCTGCTTTTATTTTCACTTTCAGCTGTATTCACTGCATCCCGATTTCTATCAGTGACTATTAAGAGGCTAAAACAAATGCTTACTGATTTCATTTAATTGCATGGTTTGTCTCTGGTTAGCTGTATATGAGAGGATACACACTGCTGTGGTGTAGTGGGGGACGTTATCTGCATTCTGATTGGTCCTGCTAGTTCATGTGAGGAGAGCAAGGGCTTAAGGGAAGTGAGGGAAATACAGCATGGCCTCAAGAACCTGGCAAAGATCACCACAGGAAGTGCAGCAGAGGCCATCTTAGAAAGATGCTGAAAAAGAGGAACAGAGAAATAGGGTTGATAAGCGTTGAATACAGACACCAGAAAGGTAAGATTAACTGAAAAATAAAGCTTCATGAATATCTTCCCTTCAGCATCACATATGTTAGGAATTTCATTTTTGGTAGTGAAATGGCAGTTACACTTTAAGCATGCCATTAGGCCTTGCTCTCACACTGATGTTGGGTTCTGCTACTACTGTGATTTGCTACCATCTTTTGCTGTATGCCACTGCTGCTTCCACACTTCCCACTCTGTCATGGGGCCACTATTGTCACCGTTACTGCCACTGCTGTCCCCCTCTCTACTCTCTTATGGAGCCACTATTGTTCCTGTTTGGCCGTGTTCACATCATCATTTATTTTTCTGTCCTTCAGATCCGACAGAAAAACAGAAAAAAAATCCTATATTTTGAGCATTTGTAACGTCTCTTTCACACGGTCAGTATTTGGTCAGTATTTGTAAACCAAAAGCAGGAGTGGATCCAAAACACAGAAGAGATGTAAATATTTCCATAACATTTTATCTGTTTTGGACCCACTCCTGGTTTAGGCTTAGAAATACTGATCAAATACTGATGCAAAATACTGACTGTGTGAAATAGGCCTTACAGATGTTAAAAATACAGGATACGTTTTTTTATTTATTTTTCTGTTATTTTTGACAGATCAGAAGAATCTGAATCAGAAAAACAAATGGTGATGTGAACACAGCCTTACTGCCACTGCTGCTGCTGCCCTGCCCCTCATCACTGTGTCATGGGGCCACTACTGTCACTGCTGCTGCCACTCTCCCCACTCTGCTGCTGCCACTCTCCCCACTCTTCCCACTCATGATTTTTGAAGAATAAAGATGCAACGCTTTTTATTGGAAGCTGGACTTTTTTTTCACTTTTCTTGGACTTTAATCTTGCCTAATCTGGGTTTATGGTCCGTGCCTCCATTAAGCGAGACACAAGTGAGTGCAGCTATTTTTCCTCATTTGCGTTCACTCTCCCCACTCTGTCATAGGGCCACTACTTGAATCTTGGTGCACTGCACAGATAAGTCCAATGCGATAAATTAGACCTGATTGGTAAGTCCTGTATCACACTGCCCGATGTTTCTGCAGATAATAGCTAACAAGCATTCTCATGTGTAGATATATATACACTACTCACAAACAGTTAGAGATATTTGGCTTTTGGGTGAAATTTATGGAAAACATAAAACGTTCATGCTACAGTGACATTATATCATGAAAGTAGGGCATTTAAGTAGAAGAAGCAATGGTGATTTCCTCATCTCAAACAATTTATTGAAACAAAAGCCAACAACAGTGGTGGCTATACCCACACAAATCTTCATGGACGACAATGCCCCAGCTCATCTAGGTCACATCATTAGGGAACGTCTGCTAGAGACTGGGGTACCTCAAATGGCGTGGCCCGCACTTTCACCAGACCTGAATCCCATTGAAAACCTATGGGATCAGCTGAGTCACTGTGTAGAGGCTCATAACTCTGTACCCCAGAATCTCATGACCTGAGGGCCGCCCTTCAAGAAGAGTGGGATACTATGCCTCAGCAGACAATAAGTCGACTTGTGAACAGCATGAGACATCGTTGCCAAGCTGTAATTGATGCTGAAGGCCATATCACAAGTTATTGAGACATTTTTTGTGGGGGTATAACTACCACTGTTGTTGGCTTTTATTTCAATAAATTGTTTGAGATGAGGAAATCACCAATGCATGCTTCTACTTAAATGCCCTACTTACATAACTTTTTATGTTTTCCATAACTTTTCCCCGAAAGCCAAATATCCATAACTTTTTTGTGAGTAGTGATTAGAGATGAGCGAATCTTCAAAGATTCGCTTCGTTGAATGCTTGTCGAATTTTTAAAAAGATTTGATCTTAATATGAATCTATTCGGTCGAAGCTGTGAACAAATCATTCGTTATTCTGGTCGTGTTCTGCTAACATTCGCGCACTAATAACGAACATAGCATTGTTAAGTACGCTACTTAACTGAATACCTACGTACATTAGCGTACAAAGTGCGTACGAATCCTTAGCGTACTATTGCCTAGCGATTGCGTAATATGCAGGCATGCACAATGCTAGGCCGCGGCATGCACTCCTCAGAGACAGAGCGAAGTTTGGAAAATGGCATCCAGGCGATCTTCAGCATTTAGCTCTGGAGAGCTTAAATACATGGTCCGACTGATGGACCGGCAGGATTATGATGGCACACACCGACACCCGAACCAGCAGAAGAAGGACAACGTGGGCGTGCGTAGTGCGTTGCAGCAATTTTCTTTCATGCTAGGCCACGTCTCTAACTCCACCCAAACAAGTGAAGGTATTCTCAGATACGGGCCCTACCCAGTAATTTGTCTTCTACTTGGCTACTTTCACATATGTGGTGGTGATCCTGCAGGCTGTTCTGCAGTATTGGTCCTGCCAATTCCCAGTGTTCTTGCCGGACAGCGGGCAGATCAGCGCCATCCCCCATTATTGTTAATGGGGCTGGCTGTTTTCCCGTTTGTGTCAGGCAAATGCGCTAGTGTGAAAGAAAGTACCCTTAGATGTATGCCCCTTCATAGTTAGCTCTTCCTCCTCCTACTACAGACTCAAAGGCGTGCTCATGCTGCAGCTAATGTGAGTGGGCGATATCAAAAATATTCCCATGTTAACGATATTAAGAAATTTATTGCGATAACGATATATATCACAATAAATATCCATTTTGAAGAAAAAAATGGCTCTCCTCTCACCCATAATATCTTCCTAGTAGTATAAAGTGTTAGTATTAAAAACGGTCGGTCATCATAACAATTGTGTACAGATTTATGTTGCAGAGCAACGTCAACGACGTCATCGTCGAGGCCGGACGGCCCCTGCAGTACCTTCAGCGTCTAGTAAGTGTAAACATATTTAATTTATTTTTAATCCAGGCTACGTGGGAGTGCAGCTGCAGTGATACAGTAGAGCACTAGTGGTTAGGAATGGGATCCAGCCCCAAACAATTCACATGTATCAACATCAGAAGTTACAACTGTTCATTAGAGTTGAATGTAATACCATTATTTAATGATTTTTGACAGCTGCTGCACCACAGAGGAGCTCCTCTCACCCTCCTCCACAACAGCGAGAAAGGACCCCACCTGCCCCTCTAACACCACCAGCCCAACTTCCAGAGGTAGAAGGTAGGTAAAATAAAAAGTGTAATGTGTGGACCTTCTGTCTTCAGAATATAAGCTAAATTTATGTTTTATCTTTTGTAGCTCCAACCGGCAGGGAGGAGTTTTCCCCAGGATCATGGGAAGACCACTCAGTATGGGTGTCCAGTAAGTACAAACCCCAAACTGACCATGTTTGGCCTTCTCAGTGATCAGTTCAAAGCAAAAAAAAAAGAAAATGCTCAATACAGATACATGTCACTGAAAAACTAGTTCCAGTAGATATACCAAATATATAATGACATGCAATTGCTAAAGTATTTTAAGCCAGGTGCTGGTTTGAAAGTTTAGAATATTTTTTGTGGGACATCCCCTTTAACTCGATCATACTAATTATATTACTGTTTCCACCCCTACAGATATTCCCACTGACCAATTTAATCAGTTTCTATGAGGAGGTAAGTTCTAGACTTGACCACGGCGACTCAATGGATGTCGTATATTTGGACTTCTCCAAAGCGTTTGACACGGTACCACATAAAAGGTTAGTATACAAAATGAGAATGCTTGGCCTGGGAGAAAATATCTGTATGTGGGTAAGTAACTGGCTTAGTGATAGAAAACAGAGGGTGGTTATTAACGGCACATACTCAGATTGGGTCACTGTCACTAGTGGGGTACCACAGGGGTCTGTATTGGGTCCTATTCTCTTCAATATATTTATTAATGATCTTGTAGAAAGCTTGCACAGTAAAATATCAATTTTTGCAGATGACACTAAACTGTGTAAAGTAATTAACACAGAGGAGGACAGTGCACTGCTACAGCAGGATCTGGATAGACTGGAGGCTTGGTCAGAAAAGTGGCAGATGAGGTTTAACACTGACAAATGTAAGGTTATGCATATGGGAAGGAATAATGCAAGTCACCAGTACATACTAAATGGTAAAGCATTGGGTAACTCTGACATGGAAAAGGACCTAGGAATTTTAGTGAACAGCAAACTAAGCTGCAGAAACCAGTGTCAGACAGCTGCTGCCAAGGCCAATAAGATAATGGGTTGCATCAAAAGAGGCATAGATGCCCGTGATGAGAACATAGTCCTGCCACTTTACAAATCACTAGTCAGACCACATATGGAGTACTGTGTACAGTTCTGGGCTCCTGTGAACAAGGCAGACATAGCAGAGCTGGAGAGGGTTCAGAGGAGGGCAACTAAAGTAATAACTGGAATGGGTGGACTACAGTACCCAGAAAGATTATCAAAATTAGGGTTATTCACTTTAGAAAAAAGACGACTGAGGGGAGATCTAATAACTATGTATAAATATATCAGAGGTCAGTACAGAGATCTCTCCCATCATCTATTTATCCCGAGGACTGTGACTGTGACGAGGGGACATCCTCTGCGTCTGGAGGAAAGAAGGTTTGTACATAAACATAGAAGAGGATTCTTTACGGTAAGAGCAGTGAGACTATGGAACTCTCTGCCTGAGGAGGTGGTGATGGT